>CM022703.1:78100266-78293538 GCA_012295165.1 Asparagus setaceus
GAGGTTAGCCTGGCGGATGAACCTGCGCCATTCAACGAGGTTGCCTATAGCGGTGAACCTGCGCCATTCAGCAGAGGTTAGCCTACGTGATGAACCTGCGCCATTCAACCGAGGTGAACCTGCGCCATTCAACGAGGTTAGCCTACGGTGAACCTGCGCCATTCAGCAGGGTTAAGCCTATAGCGATGAACCTGCGCCATTCAGCGAGGTTAAGCCTACAGCGATGAACCTGCGCCATTCAGCGAGGTTAGCCTATATGATGAACCTCGCCATTCAGCGAGGTTAGCCTACAGCGATGAACCTGCGCCATTCAGCGAGGTTGGCCTATAGCGATGAACCTCGCCATTCAGCGAGGTTAGCCTATGATGAACCTGCGCCATTCAGCGAGGTTGGCCTATAGCGATGAACCTGCGCCATTCAGCGAGGTTAGCCTATATGATGAACCTGCGCCATTCAACGAGGTTAGCCTATAGCGGTGAACCTCGCCATTCAGCGAGGTTAGCCTACGTGATAAACCTCGATATTCATACGAAGGTTAAGCCTACGGCGGTGAACCTCGCCATTCAGCGAGGTTAGCCTATAATAATGGCTTCGCCATCAACCAAAATGTATAGACACATCCGGTGAGATTTGCGCCTTGTGGCTTCGTTACTAACCGAAGCTTGCCCAAGTAGCGAACCGTCATTCGATCAAGGTTCAGCCCGACCAAGGAAGGCGGCTTCGTCATCTATCGGCTTCGCCCTCGTAGCGGACCCAAAGGCCACGAAAGCCACAACAATCCGTGGGCTAAGTAGTGGACATCGGTTATACCCGTCCATGCGGTTAGCCCGCGTTCCCACAATTCCGGCATGCGGTTACATGCTAAAAGCCTATAAATGGCGGTGAGTAGCCATTGGGGTTTTTGGGGGACTTTGGGGAAAATCCGGCACTAGCGGCGCCAAGAGGATCGAGTTCCTCACCAATCATCGGCAACTTTGTTACGATGCGTCAGCGAAGCGGATCTCGTGAGCATTGAGTGAAGCCTTCTTTAGCCACCAAGAACCCATACAAAAAGGAGTCAAATCAATCTCCTCTTCCTGCATGTCGAGAGAATTTGATTGTAATTTCTTTTTAAAGTCAATCAACAGAACTTTTTCGACCCTCTGAAGATGGCGACCGTGGGAGCAACCATTCATTAGATGGTGGTGGTGGCTAATCGGAACAAAGTTGCGGTTGGAACCGGGTTCAAACCTTGGTCCTTGAGTTTGATCGAGTAAGTATGAGAGTTCCTCTCCTGCAGGGCATCTAGCCCGGTGAAGACATGCAAGTGTCGGCGAGTCTCATATGAGACTTCAGCCCCGTGGCTCATGTTGAATCTCCTCGAGTGAACCTCGACAATCGACCTCTGTCTCTCAGCGACAAGGCTCCAAAAAGCCAGCAGGCTAGAAGTGGATGGTTAGCGGCCCGAACCTCGGAAGCCATTAGTCAAACCTTGGCCTGCGACGGGCTGGCCCGTGCAAAGGAAGGATGCCAAGGGTCCAAGTTCACGGCGTGCCAGCGGCGTCCACAGCGAGAACCAAGCTTCGCCCGTGGGGCTCGAGCTTTGGTCTCGTTGGGCGGGTTTCACTATCGTCAAAGATGGTCAAGCGAGAGTCGAGGCCCGGCGAGCGTCCGCGAACCTCGTCATTGCACCCCAAGTCGTGAACCTCGTTTTCATCTAAGGGTTCATTCCAAAGAGGCGAACCTGCGCCCGGCGAACCTCGTCCAGTGGCGAACCTGCGCCAACAATATGAGGTCCTCTTGAAAGAGATGAGCCTGATGCGAGTGGCAAATTTCTCCGACAACATGAGGTCCATTCTAAACAAGATGAACCTCGTTCAAGCGGCGAACCTCGTCATTATCGGGGGTTCATTTAAAACAAGACAAATGTAAGCCCCGGTGCGAACCCGTCCACAAAGTGACGTGGCCCGGTGCGAACCTTGCCCCAGCTGCGAACCTCGTCCAGTGGCGAACCTGCGCCCGTCAGCGTGAGATCCCCTCAAAATGGGATAAGCCTCGTCAAAGTGGCGAACCTGCCTACCGAGGTCCCCTTGAAGGATGAGCCTCGCTTGAGTGGAGAATCTGCCCGGCAACATGAGGTCCCCTCTAAAGGGATGAACCTCGTCCAAGCAATGAAATTCGCCAACATGAGGTCTCCTCTAAGCGGGGCGAACCTCGGCGGGGCGAACCTTGTCGCCAATATGAACCTCGCCGGGTTAGCCAAACTTCGACTCAAAGAGCCTCTCTCATATGAGGCTCGTTTTCGAGATCAGCGGGGGTACACCCGCCCGATCTCGTGATTATCTCACTGCATAGCGTGATGCCGATCAAATGCAATACCATTGTTCTTTGTGAAGCTCATCTCGCCATCTTGGCCCAATGTTCATCGACACATCAACCTTACGTATTTGGCGATTATCGACCGTCAACTAGGCGAAGGCGGTTTAGCCATAAAACAAGCGGCCAGCGGTGGTCATTCCCACAGGTGACTATTAACATGATTGGGAGCGGGCAAGACCCAGCGGTGATCTGAATCGTGCGGCTCACGAGTATTCCCGAGTTCGGTATTAATCAATGGTCAAAGCCTATCAAAGCACCGTCTTACGTGTCGGGCGGCAATCCCGTTGACTATAGCCAATTGGCAGGGTACCGTGAAGAATCGAGAACTACGGCATGGCCACATCTCAACCTTCAAACACCGATATAAGTGATCAAGCCGGCGTCCTCATGGTGATAAAGAGGAAGAGATGGCAAAGAAGATCGAAGAGCAACAAGCTCTCATTGTTGCTCAACAAGAGTCCATCGACGCTTAGAAGTAATGATGGAGAAGCTTCGTCGGAGGTTCAAATCGAAGCGAAGGCTATGAGGGGATCATGATGTCCACTCGGTGTCATCACGGCGGAATCGAATCAGCGTATGAAAAGCGAGATCATAAGTTACATGATTTCCAAAAGCGGTTGGATGCCCTTAAGCTCCAAGGGCGATCTAAAAATTTGGGGTGGCAGGCCATATCCTATAGAATGGGATAATGTCTCATATCCTCGAAATTCAAACCACTGGACCTCCTGCGATTCGATGGCAAGGGTTCCCCTACCCAACACATTTACTACTTCGGTATAGCCCGGACACATAATGGGAAATGATCCGTTGTGACTTCGGTTGTTCATTGGCACCCTCAAGGGGTTGCTTTTGAATGATTTATGATTAGAACACGGGTCCATCACTGTTGGAAGGACATGGAAAGGCTCTTCATGGCGGTTAGCCGGCGATGACACGGGGAGTATCTATGGCAACCTGCTAGCTCTAAAGCAGAGGAAGAAAGAGTCGTAAGCAACTTTGTCAAGAGATTGAGGAACCAATCATTTGTGTGTGAAGCGATTTCGAGGCCACTCTCATCGGATGTGTCGGGACAATCTCTCCATCAACATTACATCTAATATGGTATTTGTCGTGGCTTCGCTCGTGGAAAGACTTAACCGCCAAGGAGAACAAGTCGAGGCGTGCTCAAGCGTATGGAGGTTGAAGAGTTATTTGAATTTAGAAAGTGGCGACCAAGATAACTTGGTGGTGGCGACGCTTCCTCATCAAAACTCTTTTCAAGTAAGCCCACGATGGCATCTAGAGCTTCATGTAGCGGAACCGGGCTATGGGACCCATTGCGAAGACTTGGCTACAATCGCCAAAGATGATCGTTGATGCTTATATGCATCAATTGCCGGAAGGACCGGCATCCGATGGTAAATTTTAAAGAATCTTGCTCGTAGTCTTCTTTTACTAAGTTGTCATGTTAACAATCACCTCTGATAACCAATTTTCTCTAAATTCTCTCGCCAATCCTCGTCAATAGGATGGCGGGACCCCAAAACTATCATGTTAGCAATTACCTCTGATAGTTCCCTCAAGATTTCCTCCGTCAATCCTCTCAAATAGAATGGCGGGACCACTCCATTGTCATGTTAATATTACACCTCTGGCAAATCAACTTACTAATCCTTTTCAATGGGATGGTGAGTCCTCAAAGTTGCCCCGATCGCAACAAATTTTTGTCGGGTTAACAATCACCTTTGACAAATTCCCCTTCCAATCCTAGTCGATAGGTTGGTAGGTCCATATAACTGTCATGTTAACAATCACCTCGATAGTCCGCTCCGTCATTCCATAAATGGCGTTGTCCAATCAAGTCGTCGTACCCTATTCCCATCATAGTTGTTATACTTAGAGTCGAACAACTAGATTCTTCTTGGTCATATGTCGTATCCTTAGTGTCAGCGAGCGATTTGATCAATTCCACATTGTCATTTGGCGGTGGCCTACCAAGTGTTGTGCGGTTTGTCAAATCACCACAAGCGATATCTACTACCCTATCATGGTTGTTATACTTCTCGTCCACTGAACAACGGTTGCTTTCGATCCGCGATCGTTATACTTTCATGTCCACGAGCGATCCGATCATTTCGAATAGTGGCCTACCATGCGATGTGCCTCTATTTTAGCCATAGTCGTTATACTCCCATGTCCTGAGCATTTCGGCTACTCCCCGAGTCATTTTCTAAATGACTTTGTTCATAATCATTGTTGTTATACTTTTAAGTCAGCGAACAACTTGATTGCTTCTTGATCGCGATCGTTATACTTTTATGTCAGCGAGCGATTGATCATTTTGAATAGTGGCCTACCATGCGATGTGCCTCTATTTTAGCCATAGTCGTTATACTCCCATGTCCCTGAACGACTCAGTTAACCCCACAGAGTCATTTCCTTGAATGACTTTGTTCATAATCATTGTTGTTATACTTTCATGTCACTGAACAACTTGATTACTTTCGATCCGCGATCGTTATACTTTTATGTCACTGAACGATTCGATTCCTGGTAGTAGCCTACCATGCAATTTACCTTTATTCCAATCATAGTCGTTATACTCTCATGTCAATGAGCGACTTGACTACTCCCACATGATCATTCCTTTAAATGATTACGTTTGTAATCCCTGTTGTTATACTTTCATGTCCTTTGAACAACTTCGGTTACTCTTTGATCACAATCGTTATACTTTTATGTCGCTGAGCGATTCGACCATCCTCATATGATTTTATTCCTATTAATGACTTACTAGGCAATTTGCCTTTATCTTTTAATCCAGCGCCTTGAGCGGCTAAGGATAGAGGGAGATTTTAGCATTAAGCCTAAAAGAACCTCCTCGAAAACTCATCATCTTGAGGGAAAAGTATGGCTAGCCGATTCAAGCGGTGTCGGTAAAGGCACATCAAATCCGTTGATAGGCTGGGGTTTGCTAAAAATCGAGAGCGATCATTAGGCTGCGGTGAAGAATTCAAATTTGCTTGGAGCTTCGTTGGAAGGTTCCTCGCACCGTTTGAGTGGTGATCGTGTTGCAAGTCTTCATATCCAAAGTGTTCGGACTCCATTCAACCACATTGGTGCGAAAACTTTGGAGGGTTTTGTAGGCAATAAAATTGCCTTAATCCTACGGCAACTTCGGAATGGCGAGAAGAGCTTAGGGTCCATCCGAGTGAAGTCGAGGCCGCCTAAAGGTTAAATTCACGAATGCTTGACTTTACAAAATAGACAAAAGTGCTGATATCTCTTGAACCGGGAGGAACTGGGCAAAATGACCGGACAATGCGGCTCCGTCTACGTCGAGATGGTCGATTTCCATATATAATTCGTCCAATTCCGATATGCGGTTTGAAAGTTACGACCTGTTCTTAAGTGGCGGACGAGGCTCGCCAGCGGCGAGCTCGACATTCGACGAGGCTCGCCAGCGGCGAGGCTCGACATTCAACGAGTTAGCCTACGGCGGTGAACCTCGACATTGACGAGGCTGCGCCAGCGGCGAGGCTCGACATTCAACGAGGTTAGCCTACGGCGGTGAACCTCGACATTGACGAGGCTCGCCAGCGGCGAGGCTCGACATTCAACGAGGTTAGCCTACGGCGGTGAACCTCGACATTGACGAGGCTGCATGGCGGCGAGGCTCGACATTCAACAGAGGTTAGCCTACAGCGGTGAACCTCGACATTGAGCGAGGCTGCGCCAGCGGCGAGGCTCGACATTCAACGAGGTTAGCCTACGGCGGTGAACCTCGACATTGACGAGGCTCGCCAAGCGCCGAGGCTCGACATTCAACCGAGGTTAGCCTACAGCGGTGAACCTCGACATTCGACGAGGCTCGCCAAGCGCCGAGGCTCGACATTCAACCGAGGTTAGCCTATAGCGGTGAACCTGCGCCATTCAACGAGGTTAAGCCTCGGCGGTGAACCTGCCATTCAGCGAGGTTAGCCTACGGCGGTGAACCTGCGCCATTCAACCGAGGTTAGCCTACAGCGGTGAACCTCGCCATTCAACCGAGGTTAGCCTATAGCGGTGAACCTGCGCCATTCAACCGAGGTTAGCCTACGGCGGTGAACCTGCGCCATTCAACCGAGGTTAGCCTACGGCGGTGAACCTGCGCCATTCAGCGAGGTTAGCCTACAGCGATGAACCTCGCCATTCAGCGAGGTTAAGCCTATGATGAACCTGCGCCATTCAGCGAGGTTAGCCTACAGCGATGAACCTGCGCCATTCAGCGAGGTTAGCCTATAGCGATGAACCTGCGCCATTCAGCGAGGTTAGCCTACGGCGGTGAACCTCGCCATTCAACCGAGGTTAGCCTATAGCGGTGAACCTGCGCCATTCAACCGAGGTTAGCCTACGGCGGTGAACCTCGCCATTCAACGAGGTTAGCCTACGGCGGTGAACCTGCGCCATTCAGCGAGGTTAGCCTACAGCGGTGAACCTGCGCCATTCAACGAGGTTAGCCTACAGCGATGAACCTGCGCCATTCAGCGAGGTTAGCCTACAGCGATGAACCTGGCCATTCAGCGAGGTTAGCCTACAGCGATGAACCTCGCCATTCAGCGAGGTTAGCCTACAGCGATGAACCTGCGCCATTCAGCGAGGTTAGCCTACGGCGGTGAACCTGCGCCATTCAGCGAGGTTAGCCTACAGCGATGAACCTCGCCATTCAGCGAGGTTCACCTATAGCGATGAACCTGCCATTCAGCGAGGTTAGCCTACAGCGATGAACCTCGCCATTCAACGAGGTTAGCCTACGGCGGTGAACCTCGCCATTCAACCGAGGTTAGCCTACGGCGGTGAACCTCGCCATTCAGCGAGGTTAAGCCTATATAGCGCGGCTTCGCCATCCAACCAAAATGTATAGACACATCCGGTGAGATTTGCCCGCGTGGCTTCGTTATGAAGCTTGCCCAAGTAGCGAACCGTCATTCGATCAAGGTTGAGCCCGACCAGGAAGCGGCTTCGTCATCTATCGGCTTCGCCCTGCGTGGCGGACCCAAAGGCCACGAAAGCCACAACAATCCGTGGGCTAAGTAGTGGACATCGGTTATACCCGTCCATGCGGTTAGCCCGCGTTCCACAATTCCGGCATGCGGTTACATGCTAAAAGCCCTATAAATGGCGGTGGTAGCCATTGGTGAGGTTTTGGGGGACTTTGGGGAAAATCCGGCACTGGCAAGAGGATCGAGTTCCTCACCAATCATCGGCAACTTTGTTACGATCGTCAGCGGCGGATCTCTACGTGAGCATTGAGTGAAGCCTTCTTTCACCACCAAGAACCCATACAAAAAAAGGAGTCAAATCAATCTCCTCTTCCTCTGTAATCGAGAGAATTTGATTGTAATTTCTTTTTTAAAGTCAATCAAACAGAACTTTTTTCGACCCTACAGTCCAAGTCTACACGAAAAGCTTTGGTCGAAGCTTTAACGTTTACAGAGATCTTCATTACACAAGTTCCTGTAGTCCCAGAAGCTACAAATGAGCTTTCTTGTGTCAGGTGCCTGCAGACAATGAAAAGTCTGCCCTGCATATCATTCACACAAGAAGATATACAAATCAATCATAAGCATGATAGGCCCTTGTACTACACAGGGTATATGGGATCTTCAAAGATCAGTCGCATCCAAGTTGACCTAGGGTCTACGCTCAGCATTATGCCATACCGCGTCATGCAAGTCTTCAGGATCCCCCTGTACAATGCGGACTAAGCTCCACCCAGACCACCATCTTCGGTTTCAATGCCAGCGATGCCGACCTGCAGGCAAAATCAAGCTCAAATGCGGATCGGGGACCTTAAATCAGAAGTGACTGCTATATCATAGATCGAACACATCCTACAATCTATTGTTAGGTGCCATGGATTCATGCGAATCGCATCGTCCGATCTACCCTCCACCAAGTCATGAAATATGTTGATGGCGAGGAGAAGTCAAAACTTTGATAGGCGAAAGCGACCATTCAAAGGGGTAGAAAACTACCATTTCGATCTTCTACTTAGATTCAGGGAACGGAAAAATCGAAAGAAGATCTTGGCAGCGGCAATGAAGCGGGCCAGAGCGAGCAGGAAAGAGTAATGCGTAGGAATTGAACTTGGATGTATCGGGTCGAATGAGGTCAATAATGACAATGTATCAGCGAGTCGCGAGTGGTACATTAATAAAATTCGATTTAGCTTACTCGTCACGGTGCATCTTGAATGTGAAAAATGGGAACGTCTGGATCGAGCCTGAGCCATGGCATACACTATATGCCGAGGCATGTCTGAATATGCCGCTCAAATCATCCTCCCTTACGTCGAAAGAAATAGAAGATGTACAAAAAGCTTTCTTTATTGTCCCAGCCAAAAAGAAAAATTAAAAACCAATTTACTTTGGGAAGGTCAATCCTGAACCATCCAGTCAGAAAAGCTCTGAAGATGACCTAGATCCCCCTCAATATCATCATTATGAGCTTAAAACTCTTCATATGATGAAGAAAATGGGCTATGATTTCAGTAAGCAAGAAGGTTTAAACTTCAGGAAAGGAAAGCGAGCACCAATTCAACCTTTCGTCCCAGAAGGAAAATCTCCCGATTATTATCATAAAATCAGAAGGGTGTTGGACTACGTTTCAACACCTTCCCCTTCAGGAAACGAAGCCAGAGATTGTCTATGTCAGGACCATTAAATGCGGAACCTCATCTTAGGAATCGATGTTAGCATCGGTCGCGATCTTCAAGAGCATGTCTGCCAACATGACTTCAACCAATCATCTAGACGATGACGAGGAAGAAGACGAAGACTGTTCAATCTAGCAATGATCCATGGATCAAAGCGCCTTAATATCTGTGGGATCGTGTTTTGAACAACGAACCGCCTACGTAAGACAAAGTAATCCAAGTGAACATGGGAGATGAAACCAATCCCAAACCAATTTTCATAAGTGAAAGCTTGTCACAATCCGATAAAGAAGACTTGGTGTCACTCGCTCAAGAGTACATTGACGTCTTTGCTTGGAATTATGAAGATATGCCTGGGCTTGATCCAGAAATAGCCATGCATCGCCTTAATATTGATCCGAATGTGAAACCCGTTAAACAACAACAACGCAGGTTCCGTCCGGAGATCATGGAGGCGATTGTGGAAGAAATCTAAAAGCTCATCGATTCGGGCTTCATCAGGGAGGAACAACACCCAGACTGGATAGCTAATATTGTCATTGTACCCAAGAAAAATGGGAAAATCCGGATATGCATCGATTTTCACTACCTAAACGCGGCATGTCCAAAAGACGAGTTTCTGCTCCCCATTATGGATGTTATGATCGATAACACCTGTGGGTATGAGAGGATGTCTTTTATGGACTGCTTCTCAGGATATAATCAAATTAAAATGTATCACGAAGATCACGAAGCCTCTGACCGAGGATACCACTGGGGGTATTTTGTTACACAGTAATGTCATTTGGGTTGAAGAATGCTGGAGCAACCTATCAGCGTGTAATGAGCACAATCTTCCGTCAACATTTACGTAAGAAGATCGAATGCTACGTGGATGACATTGTGGTGAAGAGCCGGAAGAAAGAAGATCATCTTTCGGATCTGAAGATGATGTTCGACATCATGCGAGCACACTAACTAAAGATGAACCCGGTAAAATCTTTCTTGGGAGTATCTAGTGGTAAGTTCTTGGGATTTATAGTTACATCCAAAGAAATCTCTCTTGATCCAGAAAAGGTTCGTGCCATCCAAGAGATGCCACCGCCGCGAAATATTAAAGAACTCAGAGGCCTACAGGGTAGATTAGCGTACATCCGAAGATTTATATCAAAATTTTCAGGCCGCTACCAACCCTTTTCCAAATTAATGAAAAAAGAGGTGTCATTCGTGTGGGACGAAGGCTGCCAAAAGGCATTTGAAGAAATCAAAACGTATCTCACACAACCACCAGTCCTAGTGGCCCCGGTATCAGGAAAACCGTTCCTGTTATATGTGAGGGCTATGGACCACTCTCTTGGAGCTCTATTGGCCCAGAATGACGATCAAGGGCACGAGCAAGCAATATACTACCTTAGCCAAACCATGATTGGAGCTGAACACAGATACAATCCGGTGGAAAAAGAGTGCTTGGCCTTAGTATTTGCCGTCCAGAAAATGCGGCATTACCTGGTCGGACAGACAATACATGTCATTTCCAAAGTAAATCCTCTGAGAGTGCTCATGACAAAACCTTCTTCGTTGAATTCCCGGTTAGCAAAATGGGCAATACTCCTCTCACAGTATGACATGAAATTTATGCCTCAAAGAACATTAAAGAGGAGCGAGCCTTGGCGGATTTCTTGGCGAACCATCCAGTCCCTGATTCTTCCAAGCTGCACGAGGATCTACCAGATGAGATCGCTGAAGCTTGCATGACTCAAGAGGTTATTCAGGTATGGAAGTTATTCTTTGATGGAGCATCTAGGGCAAGACCGGATGGAGGAATTATAGCCGGTGTGGGGGTTGTACTCATCTCCCCAAACGGTCACGTGATCCCAAGGGCATTTTCCTTAGTCGAGTCCTGCACCAATAATGTAGCAGAGTATAACGCTTTATTATTAGGAATGCAGTTGGCCGAGGAAATCAACGTTCGATACCTTGAGGCTTACGGTGACTCTCAACTCATCGTGAATCAAGTTCAAGGAGAGTATGAAGTGCATAATGAAGATTTAATCCCTTATCATGCGGTCACGAAATTAGCCCGAAGTTCGAAGGCTTCTTTATAGGATACATTCCGTGAGTTCAGAATGCATATGCGGACGCTTTGGCTTCATTAGCAACCTCACTGGCATTACCACCAAATGCCGAGTCAACGATATTTATCGCAGGTCGTGATTTGTATCTTCCTGGACTTCCTACAGGGGAAAGTTCAGAAGAATTAACAACAGAGACTGCATGTGAGACTTCCATCAAGCTCGAACCAAGGGATTAGTGATTCCCTTATATCGATTACGTTTTGTATGGGATTCTACCGGATAACCCTAAAGAAGCGGCCGCCATTAAACGGAAGGCCCTTCGGTTTTACTATAGTGCGACTTCCCAAACTTTGTATCGAAAATCGTACAATGGAGTCCTGCTTCGCTGCCTTTCCAAAAAGGAAGCACAAGAAGCTCTCAAAGAAGCCCATGACGGTATATGTGGAGCCCATCAGCCTGGACTCAAACTTGGAGATCGACTCCAAAGAATTGGCTATTACTGGCCAAAGATGTTTGCAGATGCTGTTAGTTATGCTAAACGATGTCATGCATGTCAGATCCACGGTGACTTCATCCATCAAGCGCCGGGAAATTTGCACCCAACACCCTCGTCATGGCCATTTGAAATGTGGGGTATGGATATCGTGGGACCTATCTCTCCACCAACATCTAAAGGACATCGGTTTATCCTGGCATTAACCAATTATTTCTCCAAATGGGCGGAAGCAATCCCATTGAAAGAAGTCAAAACTTCAAACGTGATCGAATTCATTAAACATCACGTCCTTTACCGCTTTGGCGTACCGAGATGAATAGTTCACGATAATGGAACTCAATTAAATCGACCCGGATTTTGAGAGATGCGTAACAAATTGAGAATCAAAGTGTAGCGTCAACAGTATACTATCCACCAGCGGCCTGCGAGCAAGCCTTTAACAAAGCGTATTGAAGCTTCTCAAGAAGTTCGTCTCGAAAAGTAAATGCGATTGGGACGAAAAGCTTGGAGAATGCCTATGGGCTTACCGTACAATGGTGAGAACCCCAACCAAAGCTACTCTATTTTCTCTGGTATACGGATGTGAAGCCGTGTTACCATTAGAGATTCAGATTCCATCCCTTAGAGTGGCCCTCGCAACCGGAATGACGAACGAAGAGCAACACCAATTGCGACTCCAAGAGCTTGAAGCGTTAGACAACAAGCGACTGCAAGCCCAACAACAGATCGAGTTATATCAAGCTCAAATCTCTAAAGCCTACAACAAGAAGGTTAAGGAAAGGATTTTTTGCAAGGGTGATCTCGTCTTAGCAGTCCGTCGACCCATGGTGATGACGCACAAGATGAAAGGAAAGTTCAATCCCAAATGGGAAGGACCCTTCGTAGTGGAATCAATCTAGTCGAATGGAGCTTACCGACTCATCGATTTGAAAGGTGACAGGCTCATGATGCCGATTAACGGAAAATTTCTCAAGAAATATTGCAGTAAGCCCTAAGGCTGTGTTCACCATAGCGAAATTCGTTTGTTTATAATGCGTTGGAGTGAAAATAAAAAGTCTTATAACACTTCTAGCCTTTTTTGATTAAGTTGTTTGTTATGAGTCAGAATATTATGCACAAAAGAAATGAACAAAAGTGTCATTTTATTCACAATAATAAAAGATGATACGATTCTTTGCTACAATTCTAAGTGTCGGGCCGTCAAATAAATGAATGTGAGCCGAACTTGAGATCAGCAAGCTTTTGTGCATGCTCAGTACGCACTCTCTCAGCAGTATCTTTCTCAAGCTGAGTCACGGCCGTAGCAACTTCCTTTTCAACAGCCTCAAGGGCACGTGTCTCTTGATAAAGGATATCAAGAATTTGGCATCTTGGCGTGAAGTCCCTCCGCCGCTCCTTGCTCCCAAGCGGTTGAGCTCTCTTATGAGCTAACTACGCTTCTAATTGGGCAATGCCCTCACAGTGTGATCACGGCGATTCTTGAGTTAGTCAGCTCAATTTGTAATTTGAACAAGTATGGATTCCTGAAAGTTTTTCAAATTACAACACAATCTTATCAGAATCATTACATGTCTCTTAAAGAATCTGATAACCAACTTATTAATCCTCTTCAATAGGATAATAAGTCCATGAAATTGCTCACATTGCAATACAATCCTGGGATGTTTAACAACACATCCTTGATTATTAATTGGTCAATTCTCCCCACGGAGTGACAAGTATTCCACTTGTTCAAATCACAAGTCCTTACACTTGTTCAAATCACAAGTCCTTCAAACTTGTTCCAATCACAAGTTCTTCCTTCCACTTGTTCAAATCACAAGTCCTTACACTTGTTCAAATCACAAGTCCTTCAAACTTGTTCCAATCAGAAGTTCTTCCTTACACTTGTTCATATCACAGATATTCCACTTGTTCAAATCACAAGTCCTCCGAACTTGTTCCAATCACAAGTTCTTCAAAAATAAAGTTCACAATTTCGTCAAAACACACTACACTTCCAAGCGTCGAAACCCCGTGGACTTGTTGATTCTTTTTAATTTTCCTGGAATTACTTAAGTGGTAATAGAGGAAAATTTGACTCTTACTTAAAGTGAGATTTTGTGCGAAGACGACGATTATTTTTCGTTGCTCCAGGCTAAAACACAATGAAGAGCTAAAAACAAAATCACTTCTATTCATAATATTAAAGAGTGATATAAAATTGCTAAGCTCTAATAATAAAAAAAATACAAAATCAGATCTACGGGCCCATCAGGTTGATAGATGCGAGCCGAGATTTGACATCCGAGATTTTTTGCTCATGAGCGGCTCGCACCATTGCTATAGCTTCTTTCCGGAGCTCCACTTCGTTTGGCACCACCGCGGCAGCCTCTTTCTTGATTTCTTCAAGAACCTGCACCTCTTTGTGATAGTTTTCAAAAACTTCGATGCTCTTGAGGGTGAGGTTCTTTACAGCATCTTCCTCCCGAGCAAGTTGGGCTTGTAAGTGAACAATCGCTTCTCAAGTAGTCTGCATGGCATGAGATGAAGCAGTGAGCTCGGCCTGCAGTTGATCATATTGCCCTCCCAAAGATACAACTTGAGATTCTCTCTCCGCCAAGCTCTTATGGACAACTTCATAGTGATGCATCGCTTTGGCTTGAGTGTCAGCAAGAGTTGACTCAATCTGAGCTTCCAGATCAACATGATTCAACTCCTCGAAGCTTTTCAAGTTCTCCTCCAGGCGAGATATCTCATCGGTACAGCGTCGGATGCATTTAGTGTTGCCCAAGTACCTGATGTTATTCAAGTAATTCGTTAAAATAGGCCTGAAAGCTGCAAAGGTGCTCTTTCCAGTGACAATGATCCTCGCGGCGTCTTGCATCTCAGTTTCTAAATGACCGATACATTTCTGAAGTAAATTAGGCACAATGGTTGACTCCATAGAAGCTGCAGGAGACAATACCAGCTCATGTTGGGTCACGAGACCCCGAGAAGGAGTTGTAGGTGATATTGCTTGAGCTGAACGTGAGGCACCAGCATCCTTCCCAGGCCTAAGAGAAATCACAAGCGGAGCTGGTCTTGTCAGAGGAGGAACTGCCACTACTGCAACTTCTGGAACTGACTTGGAAGGAGGAGTTGCTACTGGTACAGCTTCCTGAGCCACTGCTGCCGCGACCTCTTGAGTTGTCCTCACCGGCGAACCTACATAAATTTTTTTTTTGTCAAAATATGGATGAAACAGTTATCAAAATTCAAAATAAATAATATTTGCAGAAGGAAAATAGCTCTGAGGTGATGCCTTTTAGTGTGGTGGGAGGTCGTCAAAAAGTTCATCGTACTCTGCAGAATACCCATACGACACCTTCTCCTCGTCATCTCCTGGAGGATGTGGGGAACTTGTAGCTGCGGTCGGCTTAGAAAATAGTCCCGTTGTAGGACTAGGCCTCTCAGCCCCCATTGTAGGCAAGAGCACCGAAGAAGCAGGAGATGAATACTTGCAGGTGCAGAAATTTCAACCCCTTCCGCTTGAGCCTCCCTTGGTTTGCAGGGGCGGCATCACGGAAGCAGCTGGAGCTATCGTGTCAAGAGGCTCTACGATTGGGATAGACTCCACATCCCCACAAAGTGATTCATCTCCACCTTCCTCTTCCGAGGAGCTATGAGAAACAGAACCTCTTAGAGCTGGTCCAGTTGAACGGAGACCCCGTTGATGGGAAATGCCATAACCGATGACTCTTGGGGTTCTTCTTCTTCCACCAAGGGCTTTGAGGAGCAGCTTCTAAATGCATCTGCATTAGCTTGACCCCTTTCGAGGGCGGAAGTGCAGTGGTGTGGCTGCCGGCGACAGCTTGCTTTAGCGGCGAGTGTCCTTTTCAAGCACTGGCCGTTTACCTGCAGCTCTTTTCTCACGGGTCTCGACGAGAGTAGGCTCAGTAGGCCTAACTGTGGTAGCTTCAGCTCCCTCCTCAGCACCAGCCTCTGGCTCACAAGCTAAATATTCCTCAATCCCTCTCAGGCGGGATACCTTCGAACTCCTCTTCGACTCATACATTCTTCTAATTTCTTTCAAACAAGACGAGTTCAGTTTGTACTCAGGAATCTGGGAAGCGGCTTGATACCAGCTGCAAAAATCCATAGTTGTATAACTGTTAGGCATCTTATGGGGAAGTATAAATTTAGTCCAGTGCCGCCGGCTATGGAATAATACCAGGCCCTAGCACCTTCATATAAGTTCCCGATGAGTGCAAGATGGGGATGGGGATTCCCAACGTATAACTGGTCATATCCAAACTGTCGGGAGAAGTGGAAGGGTTGATAAGGCTCAATGTAACATTTCCCGCCTTGTCGAAAAATTAAGTAGCCAGGCCTGATGTTGATCAGCCAGCGAAAGACACCTCCATTCAATTGGGTGAAAGAGTTGGGGCCATTGGTGTCCTGATACATCTCCCCATATCCGCCTCCCTCAAAATTGGGAAAACATCTGAAGATATAGTAGTTGAGGCCCTTTGACAAAATTTGCCGGACCATGACCATGTACCAGCCCTCCCATCGAGACATCTCCAGCCGTTGAACCCATGGAATGAAGGAGTCGTTATAAGGAGCGGCGGCTGTCATCAGGGATGGGCAATGCAAAACAAACCATGATACCAAATAGATATATGGTAAAGGCACACGTGGACTGGGAGTCTTCAAAGTCTTCTTCTCCCCGGTGCTGACTTCCTTGACTTGAGTAAAGTCAAAGCATAATTCTCTCAAGCCGCTCTGTAAGCGGCATGTCATTACAGAAAGAAGATTGATTGGTATCCCGTGAGCAAGAAGAACCGCTGGGTAGACAACCCGTGACAATAGACTCAAGTGGTCTGGAAGGCACCACGCGTCGCTTCAGCCATAGCATCAAGAAGCCAGCAAACAAAGCCATGTCAGAAATAGGGTTCAGAGTTTGATAATGAAAACTCTCAAACTCGTGTGGCGAAAGTGTCCTCTTGGGCTTCATTGGTATAATGGCGGTGGCATTCTCGACACGATCTTTAACCGTCAAATGAGCTCGCGACAAGATGAACCACCAATATCCTTATTATGCAAATTCTTGAATAAATAATCGGCCCAAGATGCACCTTGACTCGCCTCCTCGTAACCACATCGGTGAGCACAAGCTTGGAAGTGACACATCACTTCCCAAAAGTCTCATAGATGTCGGGTGGCGGTATCAAAATAGTAGCGCCTCGGACGGAAATAAACTCCTCATATGGCGGTTCCCCAAAAGGCAAGCCCGAGACTGTGACATTTCGTGAAGAGCAAAACCCACTCCGACGGGTGTAAAGAATGTCTGAGTCTCGGGTTATACTTCTCGGCATAGCAAAGAGGTTGTAAGGGCTCGCATGATACCGTATCGTGTAGCCAAGACCGAGTGCCCAAACACGAAGGAGTCAATGAATCTCTTAACTCTTCCTTTACAAAATTCACCAGACAGGTCCACCACCCTCCATCGGTTGAGTGCACCCATCGTGGTGCTCAAGTCTTGTGCAGAAACTCCCCTTCTGACAACAAAGCGGCGAGCAAAAATATTGGCGGGGCCGAGCCTCGGCATTGGATATTCTCTAACGACCAAACCTGGTCTCAAGGCCGTCACTTATCGATGCCCCGCAGGACGCACACCTTGGTAAGTCAGCGTCCTAAGAGATACCCCACCTTGATCCTTGGCGAGATCGGTTCATATGCCTCGGGATAGAAGCACAGAAAGTAAGCGGGTACATCCGCTCCATGTTGGGAAGGAAGAGGAACCGTTAAATCGACTGTCTCAACATCTTGTAATCCCGTCGTAGAAGGTCCGAACGTCAAGCTCAACAGGGTCCCCAAAGAAGCAGCGGGCTTCTTAAAAGAGCTTTTCGGTTGTAGATCTCAACTTTTAGATCTTTGACGATGGCCCTAACCACTGGGGGGCTAGCTTCAATGACGAGCTTCAGTCGCTCTTCGTTCTTGTCTTAGACGATGGGGAGCTTCTGACGTAGGCTGAAAGTCACCTCTTTGTCCTCTCCACCCTCGTCGTCAAAATGGCTGTGGAAAGTAAGAGGGTCGCTTGAATAGCGCACTGCACAAGGAAATAAAAAGCAACTAGTATGAAGGAAAATAATTACAAGTTTGAGAAAATTAAACAGCAGACGCGAGGGTCATCCCCGCGTCTCAAGTATAAAACGCGGATGTCAACTTCGCATTTCAATTTCAAACACGAAGCACAACTCCGCGTTTCATTTCCAAAACGTGAGTGTCAACCCCGCGTTTCATTTCTACAACGCGAGGGTCATCCCCGCGTTTCATATTAGAAACATAGGCATCAACCCCATGTTCTAAGTTCAGAACGCGAGCCACGCTCGTCGTTTTCGCTGCTTCACGAGGAAGAAGAGAAACTTGTTAAAACAAGTTGTTTTCAAGGTCAAAACCTACCGCTGATGAGGGGGGTTTGCGATGCCGTGGATGCTCGGAAAGAAGCGTCACCCGGTTCGGCCAGCCGGCGTGAAAAGCCGCCCGGCCTTCTTTGATTTGGCTAGCGATCTCTTGGGAGACATCTTCGCCATTGCCGAAGTTCACCGGGATCTAAGAACAAGTCCGGAGATCTAAGAGGAGAGTGATCGCCGAAGATCTCTTAGGATTTTCTTGTTTTTGGAAGAAGAAAGCCTGTAAGACTTTTGATTTGACCCAAGGGTCTATTTATAAGGCCTCCAGCCTGTCAAATCTCCACAAAATCCCACCCGAACGTGATCTTCGCGTTCACGCCCAAGTCGGTTTGACTTCAGCATCGCGTCCAAGCTCTAAAACGTGGAGTTTATCATCGCGTTCATGTCCAAAACGCGGAGTTCACCCCCGCGTTCCAATTTCAAAACACAAGGTCACTGCCTCGCGTTTCAAGCTTCAAACGCGGAGGTCACCCCCGCGTTCCAAAAGACCAAACGCGAAGCTTAACCCCGCATTTTAAAAGCAAAATGCCCAAGTCATCCTCGCGTTTCAAAAGCAAAGCGCCCGCGATGCCTGCGTTCAAAGACAAGCGACTAAGCGTGGCGAAGCAAAATGCAATTCCCTTAATAAGGAGCAACACCTTCTCAGAATCAGATAAAGAAAATATCCAAAATATTCCGAAAGCCCGTCCCAGTCAACCGCGAACTTTCGAAAACTTTGGAGGGTTCATGAAAAATCAAAAAATTACTACTTATAGCTAAGACCCACAAAGCTGTCAGCAGTCTATCGAAGACTTTCACAATGGCGAATAGAGTCACAATTCGATGACTCTAGAACACGAGGATTACAACTTGACAATCCTTGTGAAGTCCAACTAAGAGATTATAAGAAAATAATCGCTTCAAAACAAAGCATGGAGCTTCGACGCCGCGTCAAGCTCTAAAGCGGAGCTCATCGCCCGCGTCAAGCTCTAAAGCGGAGCTCATCCCGCGTTTAAAGTTCAAAATGCAGAGGTCATCCTGCGTTCCGTCAAAAGCGAGGGTCTCAACCCTCGCGTCCCAGTTTCAAGCTAGAGACGCGAAAGTCATTCAAGAACGTGGAATTCGCGCTTTGACTCGTTCAAACACGATCTAAACGGTTCCAAAACTATTTTCACGATCGAGGGCAACTAACCCCGTCAGAGAGATTTAAGGGGTCGGTTGTACCCTTAGACCCTATAAATAGCTAAAAATTAGGCTGAGCGGGGAGGATTGGAGACTTGGTGAAAGGAATTCGGGGGATCCTTTGAGTGCGATCTTTTGGTCACGGCTTTTGGAGATCGGCCTTGAAGTCTAAAACTCATTGAGTTCGAAGCTTCGATTCGAGTTAGAAACTTGATTGCAAATTCTTCATAACTCCTTAGAGTTCCATCGAAGTTCCAACGAAGCTAGGCGCTCAGATCGTCAACGGGATACAAGGATCAAACTCCCATCGACACCAAGAAGAACCCGGCATTAAACAAAAGGGAGGATCAAATCATCCTTCATTCTTTTGTAAATCGGATCAACCGATAAGAGCTTGTGAGGAGAGAGAGAGAGATTGTAAGTCCTTCTTCAGTAAAAGAAATTAATACAATACATTTCTCCATTTCTCTTTAACTTTTTCCGACAAACAATATGCAGCTGCAGATTTGAATGTAGGCAAGGAGCCTCTCCAAATGGTATCATCACCTATAATATCAACCATGGACATAGCAAAAGGTCTGAGTGTGAGAATTTTCCTGAATCCCCAACAGTGTGTAGGGTTAATAACAATATTCCATATGTTCCTGCCTCTTAAATATACTTCATGGATCCATTTTACCAATAGGTTATCTGCTTTCAAAGCAATCCCCCAAAGATGTTTAAGCATCAAAGCCTTATTGGCCATTTGTACATTATGGAACCCCAGACCTCCTTGCTCTCTAGGTTTACATATAGTCTTCCATGCCACCAAAGGGATTTTAGTTTTATTATCAGCCCCTCTCCAAAGAAACTCCTTGCAAACTTTCTCCACCTCTTTAATCACCTTTTTGGGCAATATGAATATTGAGGACCAATAATTGTGCAAACTCAAGAGCACTGATCTAATAAGGAGAGCTCTGCCTGCATATGAAAGAAATCTAGTACACCAACTAGTTACCCTCTTTGTTAGCTTCTCAATCGAAGGTAAGCAATCATTATATGAAGGAGATTTGGAAGCCAGAGGAATGCCAAGATACTTAAAAGGAAGTTTTCCTTCAGTGAGCTTACAATATTGTAAAATTCTCTGCCTTTCACCATGAGACACCCCACCAAAGTATATCTGACTCTTGTTAAGATTAGCATCCAAACCAGAGGCTCTAGAGAATTTGTGAAACATATCCATCAGTAAAGTAGTTGAATGTAGATCACCTTTGCAGAAGAGAAGTAAATCATCAGCATATGACAAGTGAGAGAGGTGGAGAGACCTGCACTTAGGATGAAATTTGAATGAGGGAGTATCCTTAAGCATATCCAAGCATCTTGATAAGTATTCCATAGCCAAAGTAAATAGGTATGGTGAAATAGGATCACCCTGCCTGATCCCCCTATTACCAGCAAAATAACCACACATTTCTCCATTTATCATAATAGAGTAGTGTACTCCTCTAACACAAGTCATGAACGAATCAACATACCTATGAGGAAAGCCATATCCTGTCATCACATCATGCAAGAAATCCCAATTAAGAGAATCATATGCCTTTTTGAGATCAATTTTTACCATACACCTTGGGCTAATCTGCTTCCTGCCATAGTGCTTTACTAGGTCTTGAGCCAGCAACACATTATGGATAATATTTCTTCCTTTAATAAAAGCTCCTTGGTTAAGACTCACCACTTCAGGGATCACTTTTTTAAGCCTATTGGTTAGAATATTGGAGATGCATTTATAAATCACATTGCAGCATGAAATAGGCCTGAACTCATGAGCAAACATTGGAAGCTCAACTTTAGGGACAAGAGTGATAGAGGTAGCATTAACTTCACCCAATAGTTTGCCATGCTCGAAAAAATTTTCCGCTGCCTTACATAGGTCATTACCAGTGATGCTCCATGTTTTTTTGAAGAAGTTAGATGACATGCCATCAGGTCCAGGGCTCTTGTTACCATTAATTAGAAAGATAGCTTCACTAATTTCACTGTAATGACCAATCTACATAGTTCAAAGCAGCTTTCATTAGATATCTTCCCTCTCCTGTTAATGACATTCATGTCCACCTTCTGTACAGAAGATTTTCCACCAAGTAGCTTAGTATAGAAGTTAATGATCTCCATTTGAATCCCTTTATTTGTGGTGATTTTGATTCCTTCATCATTAGACAAGGCAATAATTTTGCTAGTGTTGCTTCTTTGTTTCACTGATGCATGAAAGAATGAAGTGTTGTCATCCCCATTTTTAATCCAGTGTATTTTGGCTTGTTGCTGCATCAATTTATATTCTGCATCCAAGCTTCTCTTATAATTGGTGATTTTTTGTGCCTCCAAAGCATATAGAGCATTATTATCTAGGTCAGCACTGATAGCTCTCTGAATACCTGCAAGCTCATCTCTGCAAGTCTCAATTCTTTCCTTCATTTTACCAAAATGTTTTCTATGAAACTCTTTCAGGGATTTTTTAACAACTTTCATCTTTTTCACAAAGGAATACATAGGATTACCATTAATCTTCACAGTCCAAGCATCTGCAATTAACTTGATGAATTCAGGATGCTCACCCCACATATTACAATATCTGAAGGAAGACTTTTTTTTTGGGGAGCTTGAAAGAGCATAAGAGTAGGAGCATGGTCAGAGATAGTAGGAGGCATGAATTCAACATATGAGTTCTCAAAAATATTAACCTGTTATGGTCCTGAATAATTTCTATTATTAGTTGCTAGTTAGAAACTAGTTGACCAATAGAGAGAAGTATGACCGCAAGTAGGGGTGAGCAAACGGTCGGTCGGGGCGGTTTTTATCATTTTTTATGAAACCGAACCAAACCAAACGTGCAGACTAAACTGAATCGGACCGAACCGAAAGTTTTCGGGTCGCTTTGGTCGGTTCTTTGGGATCGCAGTAGCCTCCACTACCAAGCACTAAAAAGATAACCGCCATGGCCAAGACCTAAAATGAGGAGGCTCTCGTTCTGGGAGAAGCAAGAGATGGAAGACAGGTCTCGTTGTGGGAAAAGCAGAGAATCAAAATTAAAAAGATGAGTGGGTCCCATGTGTTGGCTTTAATGATACATGTCTTTTCTTTTCTTACGATGAGTTGGAAGACAACTAACAAGTTGAATTTAGAGTACAAATGTACAATCACATGAGTGGGTCCCACCGATAGAAATAAGTAGAGGATATGAGATAAAATTGTTTGAAAGTCTTGGTACCCGGTCGATTCGGTTAACTTCGGGTTCAAATTTTTGAACCCGAACCGAACCGAAAGTAAATAACAAAACCAAACCAAATTATTAAAATCGGGCGGTTCGGTCGGTTAATTCGGTTTAGACCAAGTTTGCTCACCCTAACCGCAAGAATTAAAGCACCCAATTGGGCGTCATCTCGGCGAGATGACGGACTGTCGCCAAGTGAAGTGGGCGACACGAAAGCGTCATCTACTCGGCCTTCGGTCGAATGCCTTAGTGGGCGACACGAAGGCATCATCTACTGGACTCTTCAGTCGAATGCCCTAGTGGACGACACGAAAGGCGTCATCCACTCGACCCTTCAGTCAGAGTGGCGGTTACATGAAATTCGCCTCCAATAACACGTCAATGTCGCATTAAATGCATGCTCAGTGCCTTAAAATCTCTAACTCTCACGGTATTTAAGGCACCTCAAACTCTCCAACGGCAGGCGTCGCCAATCCCATCGCATTAATGGCGAGGGAGCAGTGCATTAATGGTGAAGGAACAGTTCGAACTCTGAAGTCACTCTCCGTCTTACACCTGTAAAGCTGAATATGACATGGCCGCCTACACCAGACTTCCGCCCAATCTCCCAACGCCACGTAAAAATAGGGCTGACTCACCTCTAAAGTCCGAATCAGTTAAAGAGACTAAAATATCCTCTAATCCCGTATATAAATAGGGGACTGTTCAACGAAAAAGGTATCTAATTCTCTCTAAACAAAGACTCTCTGCTTTTAAGTTTTTCCGAGCATTTTTCCATTAAAAACCCTTACTGACTTGATCGTCGGAGAGATCCCCAGAGATCCCAACTCCGTCTTTCCACAGGTCTCCATCTGGTGAAGGTGATCATCATCCCTCATCGTCACAGCCGAGCATTAGAAGAGAAAGCGAGCCTCACATTATCGAACCAATAAGGAGATATTTGACTGTGTGCATTTTTCAGCATCAACAGTTTGGCGCCCACCGTGGGGCCTCCTTTTCTCTTCTTGCAATCATGTCAGGCGGTGAAGACCTTACCAGACTAGGCAACTTACCGGTGGGATATGTTACCCAAGCTCAACTTCAAGAGGCTACTAAGAAAGTAACTCAAACACCCAGCGCAGTCAAGCCTTCATCGACAAAATCCTCACCATCTTCCCCGCTCTCCCAAAGACAAAGAAACCAAGACGCCACCATCCCAGCTCCCCCTAGGACTTCCATCAACCGAGCATTAGAAGAGAAAGCGAGCCTCACATTATCGAACCAATAAGGAGATATTTGACTGTGTGCATTTTTCGGCATCAGGTTTGGCCCACCGTGGGGCCTCCTTTTCTCTTCTTGCAATCATGTCAGGCGGTGAAGACCTTACGGACTAGGCAACTTACGGTGGGATATGTTACCCAAGCTCAACTTCAAGAGGCTACTAAGAAAGTAACTCAAAGCGAGTCGGTAGACTCGAAGCCTTCGACAAAATCCTCGGCCATCTTCTGCTCTCGGCCTGACAAGCGACGCGGCCGATCATCCCAGCTCCCCTAGGACTTCCATCAACCGAGCATTAGAAGAGAAAGCGAGCCTCACATTATCGAACCAATAAGGAGATATTTGACTGTGTGCATTTTCCAGCATCAACATAACCCAATCAGTATTGACAATGGCTCTATCCAATTTCTCAAAGATTCTGACTGTTTCCACTGTTTTATCACTCCAAGTATAGAAAAGACCCACATATTTCAAATCAAACAGACAGGTATTGAGGAAAAGAGATTGTAATTCCAATACATCCTTTCTGAGTAAGAGTTTACCATTTTTCTTCTCTTCAGGCTTATATATGCAGTTGAAATCTCCAAGAGTAATCCAAGGTCCCTGAATGGTAGAGGCCAGACTCCTAACATCCTGCCAGAGGGGGTATCTTTGATGTCCATTGTTGAATGCATAAATGAAAGTAGCAAAGAAAACAGTAGATCCTCCTTGAATTTCCACTAGGCAATGAATCATTTGGGCTATTACCCATAGAGCTTGCATGTGCAGAAGATTATTGCCCCAGACCACCAGAATTCTTCCATTGTCAGCATAATCGAAGTTATGAATGAAATTCCATCCTGTAGTAATTCTTTTCACAACCTCATGCACTTTACTAGTCTTTATTTTTGTTTCAACTAGAGAGAACAAAGAAATTTTATTATGTACAATAAATTTTTTACTTCTTCATTTATTAGGGTCATTTAATCCCCTAATATTCCAACAGATAAAATTAATCATCCTGATTTATTTCATGATAAAGAAACATACAATTAGCAGATTCTTTATTTCTTTCTATTTTCCCCAGTTCAGAGCCAAAAAGGGTTCTCTTTCCTCTCTCTCTCTCTCTCTCTCTCTCTCTCTCTCTCTCTTGTTTGTTATGTAAACCACTGCACATTAATTGTCCCCAAGTGAGCTATCTTTCATCATCTCTAAATGTTTTGTTAACGGCTAAAGTACCAGATTAGCCTAAAAAATGACACCATTTTACCAATTTAGCCGGTGACAATTTAGCCTAAAAAGTGACAAATACGATGACAAATAGGCATTTCCGATGCTGGAGGTAAATTTTAAGCTAAAAATTAAGTGATTTTTGCATATAGACCCCTCGCTCTCCCATATTTTTTTGGATTAACCTTCCCAAAAAATTTCTAAAATTTATAAAAAAAAATCTCTCCCTTCCCACCATCACTTCCTTCCTCCTTCCCACCATCTCCTCCATTCTCTTCCTCTCCAATCCCCAACTTTCCTTCCTCGCCACTCCTTCTCCATCCTTTCTCATATTCATTCTTACCTTCTCCTTTCCACCATCTCCTTCATTCTCATCCCCTCCCAATCCCAACCTCCCCTCCTCTCTCCCACTCCCTCTCCCTCCTTGCTCCGCCTACTCCCTCTTCACCCTTTAATCATTAAAAAAAATAATCTAACCTCCTCCTCTTTCTCTCTTAGACCCAACATTAAGCATTCTATCAAACACCCAACCTCCTTCTCCTCTTTGTCTCTCCCACTCCTTCTCCCTCTCCTTCCTTACTCTATCCACTCCCTCTTCACCCTCCAATCATCAAAAACTCAATTTCCTCCTCCTCTTTCTTTCTCAGACTCAACATTAAACATTCTACTTGAAGCATTAGGAGGGAATGAAGGAGAGGGGGGAGAGAGAAAGAAGGAGAAAGAGGACAAAGAAGTGAAAGAAGTTAAGAAGAGGTGGGTTAGGAGAAAGAGGGAAAGGTGGAAGTAATAGGGAGGATATGGGAAAGGAGGAGAAAGAGAGTGGGAGAAAGGATGGGAGGTTGAGGATCGGGATGAGAAAAGAATGGAGGAGATGGTGGGAGAGGGGGGGGGGGGGGGGAGGGGGAGAGATAGGTTTTTTTATACATATTTTAGAACTTTAGGAAATAAATTCGAAAATATGAGAGAGTGAGGGATCTATATGCAAAAATCAGTTAATTTTTCACTTAAAAATTATCTCCAGCACCGAAAACACATATTTATCATCGTATTTGTCACTTTTTAGGCTAAACTGTCACTGGCCTTACTTTTTAGACTAAACTGGTAAATGGGTGTCACTTTTCAGGCTAATCTGGTATTAGCCTTTTGTTAACTGTTAAATCCCTCATTGTTATATCTGCAAACATTTGATGTGAAATCGTGGTCAACCTACTCTAGTAGAAGGCAAAAAAAAGAAAAAAAAACAGCTGAGAACAAATACATCTCTTTTTAGAGGCCTCCTTATCCATCATGCAAGATATATTGTGTTACTGAACTATAAATTCCACACTGCAATATGATATACTTGGACTACGGATACATCAGCTTGTTTTGCTTTGTCAATGTTGACTACTTATATTGAGATTCTCAGCATCAAAGGCATCTGCATATATAGGACCGCAGTTGATAATGATTGAGCCCTTAGAGAGAGCTAAACAATCAATGAATATTTTATGCAAGCAAATCTAGCTATCATAACGTAATGTGCAATCACAGGAGCAATAAATGAAGTTATCTAAATTTACTTAATCATAGATGTATGTATCCACCATAGTTGCCACTAGTTTAGGTTTTAAATATAGTATAAGTAATCCAACTGACAAGCCGGAACAAGTATTTACTTAATCATAGATGTATCCACAAACTCAAAAGGATAAAACTGAGAATGAGCAATGATAACTCCAAAATTTACTAGCAGAAAGTGAAAGGGAAACTTAAAGCATCAGAACAAACTCCAAAATCCTAATCCAGATTAAAGAAAAAGAAAAGAAAAAAAAAGAAGAAGAAAATAAAGATTATGCAAGAACAAGGAAATAGGTGCAGCTTGTCTCAGTCCCACTAAATACTGTTGAATGTATAACCAGAAATTTGTACAGCATATTCACAACAAGAAAAAAAGGCATCTGCGACGGAAATATTCCGTCGCAATTGAAATAAATTCCATCGCATAAAGGTCAGCAGCGTGAAATTCGTCGCAATTTTCCGTCCTTTGTATCCCCGTCGCTAATGCCCATCAGTTGCGATGGAAAGAAAACCCGTCGCAGTTTGTCATTTTTGCGTCGAATTTGCAACAGATATTTCCGTTGCAATTGCCAATTCAAAAAATCTGTCGCTAAACTTTAACTTTGCGATGGAGTTTAGCGTCAGAATTCCGTCGCTGTTGACATTGCGATGGAATTTTAGCAACGGAAATCCGTCGCAAATCTAGTTCCTTCCATCAACAACTGCAACGAGCATTCTGTTACAAGGCTGTTGCAAAAAATAACAAAAAACAACAACGAGATTCTGTTGCAAGCATTCACCAATAACCATCAAATAAACAACAAAAACATCCCAAAATCATGTGGAAATTTAACAAAAAAATCAATAAACTGACTAAGCTAACAGATAAGAGAGCTATAACAATATCATATAGCACTGAAAATCATATACAATCACATGTTTGCGGGAAATATTGCTATATAAACAACATCACAAAATTATGAGTACATATATTATCTGACAATATAGTAAGGTTTTTGCATGGTAAAGTTTTCACAAAGCTCAATCATTCGCACCACCACCAATGTACTGGTTGTCATCAACATCTTGCTCCGTACTTGCCCTAGAAGAACTTGTAGGATCCTATATATGAAAAAAGAATCGTTAATTCAAGAAAATTGCATCATTTACCCAAAAACATAATATGTACATATTAGAAAAACACATGCTAGCATCTATTTAGTAATGAGGCTCAACAATGCATTTCATACTTGAAACTGCACTAATAATCTCATAATAAATTTGGAAGGTATTTTAGATCTTACTTTACCAAATTAGTACAAAAATGGTAGATCAATCGCCATTATTCTTTCATGTTCAGTTTCCATACCCTGACTCATGGCTTCAGGGGTTATAATGGTAGACATATGAGGTAGATAATTCCTTTCCTTTTTAAAACTTAGTTTTGAGCTTACAATGTGTCATGTATACATAGTATTAGCTTCTTTTAAAACATACAATATATTTAACTTGCATTGTTCTCATCAGGAGAGGGGGATACTGAAGGAGCTGGAACAGAGGAAAGTTTACTACAGCATATTATGCCCAATTTAACTTATCTTGGGTTTTTAGTGACTCTTGGATTTTGCTTGAAACTAAAGTGGATAGTAGCTCATTTGTCTCGAGGATTATTAAAATAAATGCAACAGAGGAAAGTGTACTACAGCATATTCTGAACTTATGTTCCTTGTAATTATTATAGCAATCCCTGATTTGGTTTTCTTTTGAATGTTGTGTCGTTGATAGCTTGTGAGTAACTTTTAATTAGTTTGAATTGAACCAGCTTGTCTATGCCTCTGATTAACCTATTAGTTTGTACCGTGTATTGTATGGCTATCAGTTTGTACACTAAGAAGAGAACTGCAATGTATGTGGCCATATCCCTATTCGAAAGGCAATTCTATGATGCAGAACTACTACAACACTACTGTTTAAACAAGTCATAAAATACTAATGTTCTAACCAAGAAAGAAACAAAATACCAATATTCAGATAAAGATGTGTGATGGACCAAAAGCTATTATACCAACTGATGAAGGGTAGATAGAATGCTGAGTTACAAAATGTCGCAATAACATTTGAAACTTTAAAGCATAAACTTACTCATGGTGGTATTGTGGATGATGGAATCGATGAAGAAGGCTGAGAAGTGGACTGGTCTGCTTGACGCATTTGCATGAAAATTTTTGTTGCGGCCTCTGTTGCAACTTCAACCATCATTTCCCGCAATCTCATCATGAACGCATCATCAATTACAGTTTGTGAAGCATTAGAAGAGATGGGCGCCTCAGACTCATGATAGCCACCAAGTATTGATCTAGAGTTGACACTTCCACCGAAACCATATATACAACCCCTTTGCTCGCCCCACCAGAAGCTGACAACCATGCCTGTGAATCTAGCTCAGGCTGTGAGGAAACATCATCACCATACTTCTCTTGAATACTTTGATAATATGCATCCTACAAGACAGATTAATGGAAAAAAAGAATGTAATTGCCTCCTTATGGGATCAAGGTTTGTTTCAAATTAATCAAGCCATAAGATCTCTAAAAGCAAATATCTACGTTGAAGCTTAATTTTAATAGACCCACAACTATGGTGCACTTTATCATCTTTTGATGAATTACGATTTTCAGATGCCACTTTTGAGCGGTTTTTCCGCTTCTCATCTGCCCATATATTGCACAAGCTGTCCCAATTATCTTGCCTCATCCAATGCTCACTCCACCCTTTCCACTTTAGTTTGTCAAATCCTAACTTTTCTATGGCCTTTTGACGTAGTTTGGAGAGCATGTCTGAGTATCGTGTTTGGGCAATTGCATGAAGTACATTTCTTGCTCTGGTCATCTCAGAAGGCCTAAACTTATAATATTTCAGAAAATGTATACAAAAACAATTAAGTTGAGAAGCTATTGTCAGGCACATATAATATGTGACACATGGAATTAGTCACAAATCTTAAACTAGAACTAATTTCCAACTATTTGAGATAGACATGAGCTCAGAACTCTGTATTTATTCATGGTAAAGAAATTTCAGAAATAAAATGCCAGAATCTCCTGAACAATAAACACCTGAATAAGAGGTGCCAAAATTTGGTGGACTAATGTGCAACACGACCAGATATACTTTAGAAAACTATCTGGTACCAAATAATTAAAAAAGATAATTTTAGTAGCAACTACTTAATCTTCAAGTTGATTGTCGATGACTGTTACTAATTCTCTTCTGAAAGTACGCATATTCATAAACTTAACTGTCACCATCCAATACTATTTTGGTGAAGCAGCAGGCTGCTTTTGAGAAAGCTCTTTCCTACCACTTAGAGCGACTAAATTAGACAAAATTCTCACTGTAAATCAAAATCAGGCTATCATCAGCAACAAAACTCAGGTGTGGTTCTTATTCATAATTAGGCACACACCATTACTGAACAATATGTGACTAATTCCTTCTCATGAGTATAGTAATGAGACTGAAGATTGAAAATTTAAATCACAATATTGCAAAGCTGAAAGGTTTTCACAATGTGGATTGCACATGCAAGGAGGATGGCGCAAAAAAGCATTGAATCACCTGCTTGGCCTTGTAGCCGAGGCGGCGGGCCTTATCGGGTCGGGTGGGCCTGGTGACCCGAACAATGGAAGGATGCTGGCGATACTCCCAGCACCGGACCCTCTGCAAGAACCTCATCACATCCGATTGCTTCTTCCTCCATAGCTCCGATACGTACTTATACGCTCCTACAATGAACACAGCACAATATTATTTCATTAAAAAAAATGAACCAAGAAATGCTATAAGGTGGCGATAGCTAACCCATGGTTTTTACCTCCTCCTAGGGTTTGTTCGCGAGAGTTTTATCTATTATGGGATGCGAGGACCTGGGGTTTTACCAGGGAAAATGATTTTGGGCTGTTAGGGTTCTTTTGGGCCGGGTTTATTGACCGGATCGTTCCGTGACCCCATAAACTTGTTGGGTTTCATATTTTCGCAATTAGTCCCTCCATTATCGCGTCATCCAATCATTTTTTATTTTTTTTTTTTTTTAATTTTGGATAGAATCGTACTGCAATTGTTAAATATCTATACTTACTACTTATAAAAGAGGATTGGGGTGTTAAAACTTTTGATTGCCTCTTTTACCCTTCCAAAATTTGATAATTCACAACAATGCCTTGAAATTAATTCAATTCATTTTATTTATTATACTATAATTATTCTTGCAATAAACATGAGAACTAATATTAAATACTTAATATATGTTATAAATTTTATTCAATTCATTCTATTTATTACACTATAATTATTCGTGCACTATACATAAGAACCGATATATTATAAATTTTAACCATATTAGTCTTATGTTAAATAAGATAAGTATTTCATTTTAGATATTATATATTATACAATAAATATACAAATTTAATATATAAGATAATAATATCATAACTTATATTTATAAATTATATTGTAATTTAAGATAATTTAATATTTAATTAAACATCTAACATCTAATCTAATACTATAATATATTGATATGTGCATCCGATGTATAAAAATTCTTGGAGAGGAATATTAATATAAATGTTAACCTCTTTATGTAGTCTAGAAATAGCATATAAATTATCATAATATATATTATTAGCTACCTTAATATACTTATCATAGTATTTGGATACGAGGTAATCTAAGCATGCGGAATTCTAAGCGGTGTGGGAAGCTATTACATTTGCTCTTGACGCTAGATGTGGGAAAGTAATGTTTGAAGAATATGAGGATGCGGTAATTAGAGATATCCATAATGGGGTGGAGCAACACTCAATTTTTGGACACTTTATGGATGATATTCAATGATGTTGCACATGACTCGAGGAATGAGATTTTCAGGTAGTTCGTCAAATGGAGAATATAAAGGCTCATGTGTTGGTTCGAAGAACTAAGGAAATTAATAATTTTGTAGTATTGCTCGAAGACCTACCATCATTTTTACACAATATTTTACAGTCTGATAAGGAGCAGCGTTAATCCACATTCTTTTGCTGTGCTTCTAGGTTTTCAGTTTAGTTTTAATGTGCCTTAATAATTTTTTTCATGAAAAAACTATTGCAATATAATAATTAAATCCTAGCTAATAAAGTAATTTATGACATCTCCCTTCTAAACCTACTAATAATGTATTTAATATGATTTTTAGTGAGAAAATGAACCCATAATTAAAGCATTCATGTATATTCTCTAACTGACTAATCAAATTCTCTTCATCAGTTATGCACTAATTATTTCACGACTAATCTACTTCCATAAACATTCCACGTGGATCTCAAGAGTTGCATAAAATTATGCTATATATGGATGCTCAAATGCACAAAAGGAAACACTAAAAGAATCAAAAGAAAAAAAATGGAGAAAGTGAGAATTTTGATAGTAGAGTTAATCCCTCGATTATAGTAACCAGGATACCTCGTAGTCAACAAGATTTCACAGGCGATAATTGAGAGAGAAGATTGTATTGCTTTTCTTTAGAGGAAACGAACAGATCTGCGACCAATTTCACCTTCAATTCACGAAAAAAATATCAATCTATTAGTTATACAAGTATGCAAATTCGTGGAGAGAAAAACTAATATAAATATCAATAAATTTATGGCGAGTAGGTGGCTTGGGGCTCTGTTTAAGTCATCTTCGTTGTTCTTAAAAAAAAGTCGTGGCGAGTGCAATGTTAGATGACCTTCAAATGTTTTAGTCTCATATCATTACTTAATATGCATCACGTGCAAAGCACGCGTTACATACTAGTTGGTACAAGTTGATCTTGAGAGATTAATTTAAAACAACTTGTACGAATTAAAGGATCTAGTAACAATTTCAATTATTTGAGATAGGGTTGTAACAACCTATAAGACTGTAACACACTTAACACATTCATCATAAGCAGAGTGTGCATGCTAATCAAATAGAACAAAGACGATAAAATAGCTATAACAATGTAATACATGGTTGTATCCATAAAATAACCCTAATATATACATTGTTATATGTAATTAACTTCAGTCTATATATATATTGGCCTAGATCAGTGGCGGAGCTAGAATTTTGTCTTAGTGGTTTCTCTAATATAATTTGTTGATGTATATAATCACAGTCACTAATCTCGTTGCGAGCTTAGCTTGAGGTTGAAGATGACAGGGATCCGCTCACTCCCAGAATACCTAGCTACGAGTTGAGAACATTTCTTCCCCCACGGCAGTAAAAGCTTCGTGAGAGGGCCGGGCTGGCTCCCCGTTGTACCTCCGACGATCAAGTCAGTATTTTGGGCTTGAGTGGAGAAGAAGATGAACAGTAAGAGTTCTTAATTCCAGAGTGCAGGGGGAGAAAAAAAAATGGCTTCCCTCCGTATTGAAAATAGTTCCTTTTCTTTATAGGAATGAGAGAGGGCAGTTTGGTCATTTCAGCATTAGTTTTACACATGTCAGCTTATGTGTGGGAAGAGTCACCATTGATTTGATATGAGGTATGGAGAATGGATACAAAAGCCATGTGGCCAGCACAGCACCATTAATTGTGATGTTGACTTGTTGTTGGCGCGGGGCTCAAGGCCAACCATTCAGCGAGGAATCTTTAGCAATGAAATGCAGTAGCGGTCGTCAGAGAGGTCGTAGCGGTGAGTCGGAATCTGTTGCGGGGCGACAAACAACGACTTTCGTGTCGATGAGCCTTATGTGAGCGCTGTAGCAGTCGGCCGATCTTGTAACAGCGTTCGAGGTACGTAGCGGAGATCGGACTATGTGAGCAACCTATGCTGGCGTGGCGAGTTCTGCAACAAGTCGTCAGAGAGCTGTAGCGGAGAACCGGCGGCAACTATAGCGGACGACCGAACCACCGCCTTCGCGTCGGCCAAATCTTGTTGAATATTCTTATGCTTGATCAATCTTATGCAAGTCGTCCTAAGGCTATGTAGTCAGCGACAACTGCGGCGGGCAAGAACCGCGCTGCAGGCGTCGGCGAATCATGCTTGAGCGATACTATTAGCGATCGGTGATCTTATGTATTATGTCGTCAAGTATGCTGAGTCAGCGTATAGCAGACGTGAACCCGCCTTCGGCCCGGTAGAATCTTGTAGCGAGACGACACTGCAATGATCGGCCGAAATCTGCTATGTAAATCGAAGGCTAGCGGAGAATCGGCGTATATATGAGACGACAGGAGAACCATACTTCGCGTCGGTAAATCTTATGTGAGCGACTCTTATGCTGAAGCGGCGGAATCTATGTCGTCAGAAGGCTGTAGAGGAGGAGGCGGCTGACACATGGCGAGCGACTAATGGCGTCTATTGAGTCGGTGATGCTGTATGCACGTCTTTATGACGTCCGTGTCTTTAGTAACCGTGTAGATGCTATGCGAAACGACCGATGAAAGGCGAACACCATGGCTTGGTACGGCGGTAGCGTTCGGGTCCGGCGTTCTTGTATGATCGATCTGTAGCAATAGAGGTCGGCTTTATGGCGGCGGCTAACGTAGTAATGCCGAACACTTGTGAGCGAGAGATCCCTGGCCTGAGTTAACACTTTGCGTGAGATTGGGTTCGTAGTCGATTTTCATACATGGATTAATAAAAATCTTTTTGGGGTACCAACATAATTTATCATGGTTTTATTTTGAATTTGTATTGATATTTTTACAAGTTATCATCATTAAAGGTGTCCTACCTTAATTTTATTGGCATTCTATGTAATAAATACATGTAAAATAAATAAAAGTGCATATCAAGTAGAAAATTCAGTCATGTGATACCACTGGACACTATGTAGCTCCACCTCTTGGCCTAATCCAATCATTTTAGTACATAAAATCCCCAAAAACTTGATTTTTTTTTATTTTGCAATGTTAGATGACCTTCAAATGTTTTAGTCTCATATCATTACTTAATATGCATCACGTGCAAAGCACGCTACATACTAGTTGGTACAAGTTGATCTTGAGAGATTAATTTAAAACAACTTGTCGAATTAAAGGATCTAGTAACAATTTCAATTATTTGAGATAGGGTTGTAACAACCTATAAGACTGTAACACACTTAACACATTCATCATAAGCGAGTGTGCATGCTAATCAAATAGAACAAAGACGATAAAATAGCTATAACAATGTAATACATGGTTGTATCCATAAAATAACCCTAATATATACATTGTTATATGTAATTAACTTCAGTCTATATATATATTGGCCTAGATCAGTGGCGGAGCTAGAATTTTGTCTTAGTGGTTTCTCTAATATAATTTGTTGATGTATATAATCACATCACTAATCTCAATGCAGCTTAGCTTGAGGTTGAAGATGACAGATCCCCGAATACCTAGCTCGAAGTTAATGTTTCTTCCCCGCATGTGTAAAAGCTCGTGGAGGGCCGGGCTTCCCCCAAGTAATTCTACCATCAAGTCAAGATTTTGGGCTTGAGTGGAGAAGAAGATGAACGAGTAAGAGTTCTTAATTCCAGAGTGCGGGAGAAAAAAAATGGCTTCCCTCCGTATTGAAAATAGTTCCTTTCTTTATAGGAATGAGAGAGGGCGCTTTGGTCATTTCAAGATTAGTTTTACACATGTCGCCTTGTGTGGGAAGAGTCACCATTGATTTGATATGAGGTATGGAGAATGGATACAAAAGCCATGTGCCAAGACAAAGCACCATTAATTGTGATGTTGACTTGTTGTTAGGGCTCAAGGCCAACCATTCAAGCGGAATCGTGAGCAATAGTACCAGAAATTTCGTCCGGAGGACTGTATAGTGTGAGTCGGCACTGCTGCAGATCTGCAAAAACGACTTTCGGGTCGATGAGCACCGTGAAGCATATGCCTCAGAAGATCCGCCGAAGCATCGAAAGTAAGCGCTCGAGTATCGAGGAGGAGCTCGGCTACCTGAAGTAGACGCAGATCAGAAGCAGCCTATGAAGTTATCGCGCAAGTCGCCCGAGATCGTGAAGCGAGGAGCCGGCAAAGACCGTGAAGCAGACGACGTACACCGCTTTCAAGGCCGCCGCACCGTAGCGTATGACATCAGCGCCGCAGTACCGTAGCAAGTCGCCCTGTAGATCAGATGGTGAGCCGGCAAAGACCGCAGCCAGACTTACGTACACCGCCCGCCGGCCGGTAATCGTAGCGGTATTCTACACCGTAGCGCCGGCCGGTGATCGTAGCATGTCGCCCGAGGATCAGAAGCAGGAGTCCAAGCAGCATCAGCGGGACGACAGACACCGCTTTCTACGAGTACCTAGGCATTTATTATCAGCAGCAGCCGTCAATATCGTAGCATGTCGCCCGGAGAGATCAGAGGAGAGTCGCGCGATCAGAAGCGAGACGCATGACAACCGCCTCTTCGTCGGCCACCGAAGTAATCGTGAGCGTAATTTACACCGAGTGTGGGGCGGCCGAAAGTATCGTAGCATGTCGTCCGAGAGACAGTAGGGAGGAGATCTACCAGAAAGTATGGGGCTAATGACGCCTATTTGAGTCGGTGGTACTTAAAGCACCCCTTGCATCGAGCGCATTCTGTACCGTAGTAACCGCAAAAGTACCGTGATGTAACGACCAGAAGAAGGCTTCAACACCGTACCGGCCGACGAGGGCTGCCGGGCCTAGCGCTATCAGAAGTGATCCATCAGCAAACCGAGAGGTCGGACCGTAGTCGACGATCGCCGTAGTAGCCAACACTTGTGAGAGCGAGAGATCCTGGCCTCGAAGTTCGCTTACTTTGCGTGAGATTGGGTTCGTGTCGATTCATACATGGATTAATAAAAATCTTTTGGGGTACCAACATAATTTATCATGGTTTTATTTTGAATTTGTATTGATATTTTTACAAGTTATCATCATTAAAGGTGTCCTACCTTAATTTTATTGGCATTCTATGTAATAAATACATGTAAAATAAATAAAAGTGCATATCAAGTAGAAAATTCAGTCATGTGATACCACTGGACACTATGTAGCTCCACCATCGGCCTAATCCAATCATTTTAGTACATAAAATCCCCAAAAACTTGATTTTTTTTTATTTTGCAATGTAAGTTTTGGGACTAAAGAATTATTTTCATCTTTTGTGAACAAATGCTTGCCACATGAGATGTTTGAATCAATGGTGCTAATTTGGAGATTAAATGAGAAATTTTCATGCTAAATTTAGTGAATAAAATAATTCATGAGGGTTATATGCAACTCTCTAAAAGTTTATGGGGGTTTAGTGTAGTTGACGTCATCTACTGCAGCTCCCTAAAAGTTTATGGGGATTTTCTATAATTTAGCCTATAGAATAATCACGATTTGTTCCAATTACAATTATGCTTCTGAATTGCACTTATTCTCAACTTCTACACAAAATAAATCATAATAATCCGCTAAATGATAAATAATTTTGACTGAAAATTTAAACTCTATACTACCTATCTATCATCAACTAAGAGAATTTGCGCTAATGGTCATGCATTTATTAATCATATGCATCACATAACATCATAGCATAATCTATATCTATCTATATCTATATCTATACTACTTATAAAAGAGGATTGGGGTGTTAAAACTTTTGATTGCCTCTTTTACCCTTCCAAAATTTGATAATTCACAACAATGCCTTGAAATTAATTCAATTCATTTTATTTATTATACTATAATTATTCTTGCAATAAACATGAGAACTAATATTAAATACTTAATATATGTTATAAATTTTATTCAATTCATTCTATTTATTACACTATAATTATTTGTGCACTATACATAAGAACCGATATATTATAAATTTTAACCATATTAGTCTTATGTTAAATAAGATAAGTATTTCACTTTAGATATTAGATATTATACAATAAATATACAAATTTAATATATAAGATAATAATATCATAACTTATATTTATAAATTATATTGTAATTTAAGATAATTTAATATTATTTTTAGAGTATTTCCTCAAAGAATATTACATGATACTGAATAATCTATACTTGGAAATGATTGAAAACTAACCTTTTCACAAAAGAATTATTTAATATTAATAATAGTACTATTAATTGTTAATGATAGTATGATAAAAATTTATAAAATATTTATAGTACTAAATTCTTTAAGAGAATAACTAAAAAATTAAATTAGATAAATATCTTATAGTATATAGATAGTATAATTGTTTTAATAGTATTACTTGAGCTAAGAATTATAATACTAAATAAGGTAAATTACAAGAAACCCCATGAACTTTTCAAGATTTTACAAGAATAGACCCTATGAACTTTTAAAATCACGCTAAACCCCTAATAACTTTTGTAGAAAGACCCCAATATCTTTTAGATAAATTACACTAAACCCATAAAAACTTTCAAAATGTCTTTCTATGCCATTTTACGTTCTAATTTATAGGGTTATCTCAAGAAGATGCGGGGATCCATCCTCCCCGAATACCTAGCTCGAGTTGGTCATTTCTTCCCCTTGCAGTAAAAGCTTCAGAGGCGGGCTTGGCCCCGTTGTACCTCCAGGCGATCAAGTCAAGATTTTGGGCTTGAGTGGAGAAGAAGATGAACGATAAGAGTTCTTAATTCCAGAGTGGGGGAGAAAAAAAATGGCTTCCCTCCGTATTGAAAATAGTTCCTTTTCTTTATAGGAATGAGAGAGGGCAGTTTGGTCATTTGACATTAGTTTTACACATGTCGACTTATGTGTGGGAAGAGTCACCATTGATTTGATATGAGGTATGGAGAATGGATACAAAAGCCATGTGGACCGGCACCATTAATTGTGATGTTGACTTGTTGTTGGCCCGGCTCAAGGCCAACCATTCAAGCGGGAAATCTTTGTAGCAATAATGTAGTAGCGGTCGTCCAGAGATAGCGAGGTGAGTCGGCATTGTTGCGGGGCTGACAAACAACGACTTTCGTGTCGATGAGCACTATGGAGGCCTTTAGTGATCGGCCGAAATCTATGTAAGCGTTCGAGGTTTATGGCGGGTGGCGGCTATGTGAGCGAACCTTTAATAGCCGGCGAAGTCTGCAACAAGTCGTCAGAAGCATGGCGCCGGAGAGCAGCGGCTTATGCAGGGCAACCGAACCACCGCCAGCTGTCGGCCAAATCTTGTGAATAACTGCTATGCCGTCAATCTTAACAAGTCGTCCTAGAGCTATAGCGGAGAGTCGGCAGCTCTGGCGAGGCAACGAACCCTTCTTCAACGTCGGCAGAAATCATGTGAGCGACTTATATGATCCGGTAATCTTATATAATGTCGAAACTATGTAGTCAGCAATGCGCGGGCAACGAACCTATGCTAACCGGCAATCTTTATATGACGTCTGCAGCGATCGGCGAAGCATCTATGCTTATGTCGTCCAGAGCTATGCAGAAGGAGTCGGCAATATATAGAGGCAACCGAACCCTTTGCGTCGGCCAATCTTATGCGCGAAACGGCTCACTATATGAGCCCGGCCAGTCTTTAGCATGTATCGTCAGAAACGTAGGGAGAAGGCGACTGTAGCAGGCTGACTAATGGCGTCTATTTGAGTCGGTGTGCATGGCACCGTCTTGTAGCGACGTCAGTGTCTTGTAAATAGCATTAGATGCGTAGCAAACGACCGATGAAAGGCGAACACCATGGTAGGCGGCAGTAGCCGGGTGAAGGCGCTATGTATGATCGATCCTCTGTTAGTAACAGAGGTAAACTGGCCCGGCAGCCAGTAGCCGGTTTACTTGTGAGCGAGAGATCCCCTTGGCCCCGAGTTAACACTTTTGCGTGAGATTGGGTTCGTGTCGATTTTCATACATGGATTAATAAAAATCTTTTGGGGTACCAACATAATTTATCATGGTTTTATTTTGAATTTGTATTGATATTTTTACAAGTTATCATCATTAAAGGTGTCCTACCTTAATTTTATTGGCATTCTATGTAATAAATACATGTAAAAATAAATAAAAGTGCATATCAAGTAGAAAATTCAGTCATGTGATACCATGGACACTATGTAGCTCCACTCTTGGCCTAATCCAATCATTTTAGTACATAAAATCCCCAAAACTTGATTTTTTTTTATTTTGCAATGTAAGTTTTGGGACTAAAGAATTATTTTCATCTTTTGTGAACAAATGCTTGCCACATGAGATGTTTGAATCAATGGTGCTAATTTGGAGATTAAATAAGAAATTTTCATGCTAAATTTAGTGAATAAAATAATTCATGAGGGTTATATGCAACTCTCTAAAAGTTTATGGGGGTTTAGTGTAGTTGACGTCATCTACTGCAGCTCCCTAAAAATTTATGGGGATTTTCTATAATTTAGCCTATAGAATAATCACGATTTGTTCCAATTACAATTATGCTTCTGAATTGCACTTATTCTCAACTTCTACACAAAATAAATCATAATAATCCGCTAAATGATAAATAATTTTGACTGAAAATTTAAACTCTATACTACCTATCTATCATCAACTAAGAGAATTTGCGCTAATGGTCATGCATTTATTAATCATATGCATCACATAACATCATAGCATAATCTATATCTATCTATATCTATACTACTATAAAAAGAGGATTGGGGTGTTAAAACTTTTAATTTCCTTTTTGCCTTCTCAAATTTTGATAAATTCTAACTATATCATTATCTCTAATTAATCTTTCAAGAAATAAATATAACCTCTTATTAATTATGCACCTCCTCACATTCCTAAACAATTATAATTATCAATAATATTATAACTACTAATTAATTAAAAATAATATAATAAAATAATTTATAAAATAAGTATACATAATTATTAGTAGTAACCAATTAAATTATTATAATAAGTATTTATGAATTATAATAAAATAACTAAAAGAATAGTATAAATAGAATAATACATTACTAAATACTATTAAGAATTATACTATAATTCAATGAGCAATAAAATAAATGGAATAAATATTTGATCGCATAAATAGTGTAATTATTTTAATAATATCACAAAAATTATGAATTACACTATTTATTTTGTATTATATTGTTAAATAAATTAAATAAATAATTTAATATTATTTTTAGAGTATTTCCTCAAAGAATATTACATGATACTTAATAATCTATACTTGGAAATGATTGAAAACTAACCTTTTCACAAAAGAATTATTTAATATTAATAATAGTACTATTAATTGTTAATGATAGTATGATAAAATTTATAAAATATTTATAGTACTAAATTCTTTAAGAGAATAACTAAAAAATTAAATTAGATAAATATCTTATAGTATATAGATAGTATAATTGTTTTAATAGTATTACTTGAGCTAAGAATTATAATACTAAATAAGGTAAATTACAAGAAACCCCCATGAACTTTCAAAGATTTTACAAGAATAGACCCTATGAACTTTTAAAATCACGCTAAACCCCTAATAACTTTTGTAGAAAGACCCCAATATCTTTTAGATAAATTACACTAAACCCATAAAACTTTCAAAATGTCTTTCTATGCCATTTTACGGTTCTAATTTATAGGGTTATCCGCAAAAATTCGAAAGTTATGAGAGATTTTCTTTGAAATAGAAAAGTCATTAAGGGTTTAGTGTGATTTTGAAAGTTCATAGAGGCTGAAAGTTCATAAGGGTTTAGTTTAATTTACCCTTGAAATAATTATAATGAGAAGTAACTATTGCAATATGTTACGTGTATTAAATATAACTATCTAGAGAACATCATGAAAAAGCTAGCAAGATTAATGTAACTTATTTAATTTAGAGTTAAATTAATAACTTTCAAGTTAGAGGGACATATTTAAGAAAACTTATAGAATTGACAGTTTTATTTAAGAACAATTTTAGATTTGGGCGACTTGTTTAAAAAATGGTTAGCACTAGGCGATCATTATATGAAAAACATTCTATTATAATAACTACACAATAATAATTAATTCATACATTTCTTTGTAAGCAATCTTATTATACAATTTTATTTATTAACACATGGTTTTACCATTCAATAAAAAATTCAAAACTTAAAACATGTACGTTCACGTGCAAAGCGATGCACTATACTAGTATTTTAAAATACCAGTTCATCACAAATCTCTATCAAATACGATGCCAACAATGAATACTTGTTCATAAAGAAAATAACTATACTTCTACAAATCAAACAATGGGATGATCAACATGATTTAGCTTTTACAACCTCGTACCCCATTGAAGGCTGCATTATTCTTACAAATATTAACCAACTTCGTTGATTATATGGATATCGCGAATTCTGCAAGAAACATTTCAAATTACAATTGGCTTTTGCTCCTTCTACACGCTAACCGGCTTTTTTTCATAGTCTAGATACCCCAAACTGTTGCTTCAGCAACGGACGAATGTACTCATGGTATCCATCAGGCAAAACTGAGTCATTGAGGGGGTCTTTCCATGCTGTCTCGTAGAGATTGGGGTACACATTTCCATCGTAACGCCCCAAAACTGAACCCAAGAAATGATCGGTGTAGTTGAATGCATCAACGAGTGCAATCGCATTAGGACGGAGCTGTATGACACGAAGAAGAAATAAAACATGAGGAATTACAGTGAGAAAAGAGATATTAGATATGAGTTGTCAACTCATTTAGCAAAATGAACTGTCAAGACATAGGTAGAGATCCATCTACTTCGATTTGACTAGGAGGATGAGTCTCAACACTAGTTGGTCTCTTGCTAGCCCATTTAGCAAAATGAATTGGGTCTCAACACTAGTTGGTCTCTTGGTAGCCCATTTAGCAACATGAAATGTCACATTGTATCCAGCTTTGGAAAAGAATTCTATAAAGGATCATCTATAGAAAATCATAGAGGGAGTAAGAGGATTTGAAGCGAGTCCCCCAACACAATTCTAAAAATACACGTGTCACAATCTCCCACCTTCTCATAAGATTTCCTGTAGAGGACCCTCTGTAACACCACACCTAATTATTTTTTTCACTAATAGCACGTTATTTTACTTTAATGATAACGTTAAATGGCTAAGCTAATTACTATATTTATAGGTACATAATATTTTATATATAATCTATCTAGCCATTAATTTTCTTTATAGCTAGATGCTATGAAAATGAATATGAGTTAGCCAAAAAAAAAAAAGAGTAAAAACGTGTCAACCAAATGGGTAAATATTGCCACCATCCAACATGTGTTCATGAGTCATCCTCACCTTAGCTAAAAAATTACCAAACAAGCACATAGGTGACTCATGATTTATCCATTAGATAACCAATGAATGAGTAGGACAATGGCAGTAACTCCCCGTATAAATATGAAAGAGATGTCTCATACACTTCCAAGCTGGTAGTAAGAGCAAACGTGGGGGGAAAAAGTCAGCTCCCACTTACTCATTTACAACTCTAAGCAAGATCATCTAGTATCTTATACATAATTGCTCTTTTGAAAGCATATACAAACGTCCACTAGCTCTCTAATTACTTTGTCTTGTACCTATTATGTTTAAAAGTTAGATAAAATACCATGTGTACTAATATGCTACTTCTGCCAACTATTGCATGCTACTACTTTTCTTTTCTCTACATCTTTAGGCTTATGAAAGAAGAATATTAATGGGTTCATATTTAGACCACTAGCATATTCTTATTTCAGGAACAGGGCTAGATAATCAAGATGATGATTTCACCTTCATAAAATGATGCATGTACTATGTATAAAGTATCTACTTGATTGATTCATTGTTGTTAATTAGTCTACACATTTACTGCATCCAACCTCAGAAACTATACATCGATTGCTAACACTGAAAAGGAACCGTCAGTGTTGAACGGGCATTGATTGATTGATTGGCATATACCCGGACTATACGAGGCCTCAACCTCAAATTGTTATTGTTATTATTAATATGTTATTGTAATATCGTGGATGGGGACATAAGGAGATATCGGCAGGTAAAATAGTCACTGAGGAAATAACATTTCATGCATGTTAATACCGTTTCCAATTAATTTTTAGTTCCTTTATTGTTCTTTTCTTTTTTTTAATAAATTATTTAACCCTATATCAGTGACCTCACTAGGCTAGTATAGCTCACCCGCTTATTAATCCAAAATTTTCAGATCAAATGGAGGCATAAAGAAAGAGCTGCTGTGGAAAATAGTTGATATATGCCTTGTAAAGAGAGCTTGAGAGTAATTGTCTTGTTATGTAAAATATGAATGTTAAAAATAAATAAATAAATAAATATTGGTTGTTATATTGTATAATTTTGTCTCATTAAGTCGAATTAGATTTTTTTAAAAAATCTGATTATGGGTGTGACGCTCTCTATAGGATTTTTCACATTTTTTGTAAAAATTCTTCATGGAGCAAAATCCTTTTGCCAAATGATTCTTTGAAAAAAATTTATACTCCACATTTTCTTAAGAGTGTCATGCTACTCCTACAAAGAAGACTACCCATACATGCACATCCTTAATGCAAAAACCAAAAAAAAACCTTAAAAAGGGGTTTTTCAATATTGGTCCCTTAAATCATAACGAATTTGATATTAGTCCCTCAAATCTTCATATTTTGATAATAGTCCCTGAAATACACTTTAGCTATTGACAATGGTCCTTCTGTTAATATCATGGTTTAAAATGGTGAACTGTGGTTAGGTTAGAACTAACCCTAGGTGGGTAATTACCTAACTACCCCAACTCCCCCATTCTCTTAACGAGTCAATTCCCCTTCCCTTCCCTGAGTTCCCTCACTCTCCCTCCTCTTACACAAACCAAACCATGACCTGGTGGTGGGCAGGCGCAATCGGCACCGCCAAGAGAAACCTAGACCCAACCCTTACCTCCACCCAACCCCCCTCGTACTCGTCCGTCACACTTGTGATCGGCGCCACCGGCATCATCGGGACCAGCCTCCTCGACATCCTCCTCCCCTACACCCCAGCCGGCCCCTAGAAAGTCTACTCCGTCTCCGACCCGACAATACCCTCTCCAGACTCTCCCCTCTCTCCGACGTCACCCACCTCTTCTACGTTGCCGCCGTCATCCCCTCCACCCCCAATCTTCAGCACGTTTGCCTCCAGACAGGCCGCAAACACTACGTCGCCTTCGAATCCCTTGGCAAGATCAAGCCCCACAAGCCCCCGTTCCACGAGGACCTCCCCCGCCTCGATTGAAGCATTCATGTTATTGTTTTATGGGTTCCAAAATATTACTGTTGGGAGGAAGAAGATGAGTTTCTTAACGGTTTCGGGTCCATTCAATGTGGGCTAATTTGGTTTGGCTTTCGGGTCCAAATGGGTGCAATGTTAAAGTTAACGGAATATTATGTTACCATTTAACACCAACTAACCATAGGGACTATTGTCAACAGCTAAAGTGTATATGAGGGATTAATATCAAAATATGAAGATTTGAGGGACTAATATCAAATTCGCTATGATTTAAGGGACCAATATCGAAAAACCCCTAAAAATATTATCACAAAAAAGGAAGAGAGATCTAGAATTGGTAATTGGTCTCATGTTGAGGATGGAAAGTACACAACATAATCTTCTTATATATGTTAAAGCTATTAACATGTGATTGACAAAAATAAAGGTATGAATTGAATAATATACTATGAGTGCTTGACTATGCTGAATGATATATGTTAAATGAAAAATAAATAAAAATGTGTTAAAACCACAATCGATTTATCCTTAGCTGAATCCTCAATCTTCAAATATTCCAGACACTCAAGTACAAGATACATACTTCCATACATGAATCATTCGATGATCTTCTTCCATTTAAAAGTAAATATATCTTAAATCCTAACCTCTTTTTCGTAGCTAATCTCCTATCTACAAGAATTCATCCCAGTACGAAGCAGAGATAAAGGAAAGGAAAGCATGTAACAAGAAAGTTAGTAACTCCCTTAGCAAACTCAACAACACAATTCCACTTGACCCACTAATCCCTTAACAAATTCAACTCACCCCACTAATCCATCAACCGTTTCTCTCATTCTCGCATTTTCTTCCTCATAAATAAAGTTAATTCTACAAATCAATCAAAAAGCTGAATAGCCAAGAGTTTTCATGAATTCTCCAAACACTGTCAACTGAAGCATCAGAGCAAACTTCTACATAGACTTTTCTTTCATCTCAATCTTTTCCATAAAAAAATATACCAGTAAGCCCTGCTTTCAAAATCCCAGTCATTCAATCCTTCAAAGCATCCGCTAATCATTTCCATCCACAGCCAAAACACTCTGTTCTAACAACAATAATCGTTGTTTTAGGTAAGAAGGTATATTTTCTCTACTTCTTTTCTTATTCTCTATTTTCAAGAATGCTTCGACGCTTATACAAATTTTCAGGAATGCTTCACCATCCAACCAATTTTAGAGGAAAGCTCGAGGAATTACTAGGGTAATACTTTGCTACCTTTCAGCAATGCTTCAGCACCCATACAAATCTTTCGAAATGCTTCGGTGTCCACAAATATCTTACGCGAATGCTTCAGTGCCCAAAGATAAGATGTATCTTGACAAGCCCCTCTAACATTTTGAGGGTTGTTTCTTCGTAGTTTTTTACAAGTCAGATGGGGCTACTTGCAAAGAATACAATATGGTCTCAAGACATCTCTACATACATATTTAATATTTATCTTTTAGGGCTACTCTTTTCTTTGTAACTATCTCTGGACAAAAGACTATTACTTTTGTTCGATGAATGTTGTAGGTTTAGCTTAGGTAAAACTTTCGGTTTCCATTATTATTCATGTAATCACAGAAATAACTCTAATTTGTTGGCTGAAAAATTATCATCTATTTAATGATAGATGAGCATTTTACAGAGAACAGATTGATTTCTGTATTGTGAAAGTATAAAAGACAATCATTTTTCTTGTTACTTTTATTCTTCAATTACCATATTTCTAGTATTATCTTTTTTAGTTAGCATGTAAAGAATATGTGATAGATATTTGATTCGTCCATTTTAGTATATATTGTGAATTCGTCAAAACATCAAAGGAGTCAGAACATTTCCACTTTAATTTGATAAGAGCTGAAGGCACTGAAGCATTCCGATGACTTGTGTGGGTGTTGAAACATTTCCGATGGGCGCTGAAGCATTTGAGTAAGATTTTTATAAGCATTCCTGAAGATTTGTGTGAATGCTAAGGTTACAGAAAGCAGAAAGTAGAGTGAAGAGGTGAGGCACAACTTAGGCTTTCTGGGGTTTAAGCGGTTCAAAGTGGGAAAAGGGTTAAGAAAAAACCGGTCAAAAAAACACTAAAGTTATATGGAATTATCAAATCAAAACATTCCATCTTTAAAACACTAAGTTATACAGAACTCCAAAAAAACTTAATCAAGTTCAAACCCAAAGAAGAAGAGTATATTGAAAGTACTTAAGAGGAGAAAATTGAAAAAAAAGGTGAAAGTTGAAAGTCCAGCTGCTAATCGACACTACTGCTGCCAATGCTGAGAGAGCTCAAGAGGTGGCGTTGTTGTGTGGAGAAGTTGCAGAAAGCACTGGAGGCGTAGATGGTTTGGGGATGTAGGATTTTTTTGGGTTCTCGTGGAGATAGTTTTGTTGGAGGTAGACTTGTCGAGGAGGCTTTACTGATGAGAGAGCTTTGACTAAATTTGGGGTGAGTTTTGATGAAGAAGGGGAGGCGGACGAGGTGGAGAAGTGGAGGCTTTGCTGGAGAAAAGGACTTGTTGAGGTGGATAGAGGTGGATGAGGCTGAAGGCGGAAAATTCGAGGTCTAGTATTGTTTTGGTTTGGAACACAAAGTAGAGAATAGGGAAGTGAAGGAGAAATAAGGGTTCAAATTTTTAAAGTGGCTTAGGTTCAAATCAGGTACGAAATAGCTGCTCAAAAGACCATTATTCGTTTTTTTTTAAGTGCTGAAAAACATTTTTAAAGCATTTTCCAACGTTTTTACACGCCTTAGGGCGCTTTGCCAAGTAAAAGCACCAAGGGTGCTTAATATCAATGAAAGCAGTTAAAGCGAAGCGTCCTAAGGTCGTTTCTGCTTTAAAAACCGCTTAAGTGGTGCTTTTTACTGCTTTTTTCAACACTGATGAGTGCTGAAGCATTCTCGAAAGGCGCTAAAGCATTCTCGTAGTAACTACTCGAGCTTTCTATAAAATTGGGTGGGAACCAAAGCATTCTCAAAGATTTGTATGGGTGTCGAAGCATTCCGAAAATAGAGAGAGAAGGGAAAAGAGTATGAAAAATTATACCTTCTTAATGACAAAAACAATTGTCACGGTTATAAATGTTGAAGAGATTGTTCGGTCATAGATGGAAATGATTAGCGAGTGCTTTGCAGGATTGAATGACTGAGATTTTGAAACTTGGATTTACTTATATTTTTTCTTATGGAAAATGGAGATTGGGATGAAATAAAAATCTCCACAAAGTTTGCTTCGTTGCTTCAGTTGGTTGCATGGGGAAGAATTTACGAAAAATTTTGGCTGCTTCATATTTCTTGATTGCTTTGTGGAGTTAGATTCACATAGGATGAATAGAATGTGAAAATGAGAGAAATAGTTGAGGGACTAGTGAGGTGAGTTGAGTATTTTGAGGGATTAGCTAGTGAAGTGGATTAGTGTGGTTGAGTTTGTTACGAAGTTAATTAATTTTTCGCTACATGCTTTCATTTCCTTTATCTCCGGATGGTACTGAGATATAAATTATTGTATATAGGAGATGAAATTAAGAAAAATAGGTTAGGATTTAAGATATATTTATTTTAAATGAAAGAATACCACCGAATGATTCATATCTGGAAGTATGTAGCTCGTACTTGAATGTCTAAGACATTTGAAATTTGAGACTAACATAAGGATAAATTGATACACTTTTACACCCTCAACATGGGACCAATTACCAACTTTAGCTCTCCCTCTTTTTGTGATAATATTTTCTTAAAGAATATTTTTGGTTTTATGCAAAGGACGTGCATGAATGCAAGAGTCTTCCTTGTAGGAGCAACATGATCAAATTTATTTATTTGCACATATATATTTTGAAACTATTTAATGTAAAAAATTGTGGAATATGAATTTATTTTCCAAACAATGATAAGTCAGTTAAACAAACGAAGAGTTGTGGATAACATTGCTTCCCCCAGAAACCAATCTCTTAAATGAAAAACCACTTCAAAATTATGTTTATATTCCGCGTAAAGTATCGAAATATTGTAGAAAGTAACAAAACAAACCTGAGAATATAGAGAACGGAGTTGGTCATTTGCAAGGGCGCCTTGCTTGGGAGTGATGCAACTCATTGAGAGAAAATCCCCCAGATGCTTGTGAAGCAGGGAGAGAGCGTAAATGTTGCAGAGGATCTGGAGTTGTTCTTTAACTCCATGTCCATCTAAGTCTTGTTTCACCTTCTCAATGAACCTAGAGAGCAAGCAAGCGATCAAAAGTTACCAATCGGGTATTGAGTTGGTATTCTATTAATCCTCAGGTATTCTAATTATGAAAGTTCAACTAATGATTAGCTTAGCTGTCATATGCACAAAATGATCTAGAAGGACAAATGCAGGAGTGTTTAATTGTAAAAGGCACCATGATTAATGTAAATGTTGTTAGTAACTTTAGTATTTCCAAAAAAATAGTTTTAGTAGACTTTTTTGAATAGTTTTCTAATTGTCCCTACAAACCGAAAGTAATAATGGGTTGTTTCTATTATTCTATACAAGCATGTTATCAAGGAATAATTGGATTGAGGTCAACAAAACATCTTGCCTATCAATTCAATATATGCCCTCTGTTCTTTATGAACATTTATCATGCAAGGATAAGGCCAACAAAATTATCTCTGTACTATCATAAAACTAAAATCACCTTCAGATTATAGCAATAAATTCGTGATACACACTCATGTCATGAACTTCAACAAGGTAGGCATGTTGACTCGAAATGTTCCTAATTAAATCAATATTGGGCAAGACTTGAGGAGCTAACCCCTTGACGTTCAAATGCATAACAATTTTGAGTAGTTATAAACTCAAAGAGTATTTTTCATATTGATTGAAAGTCCACTCGTTGCCAGTCCACAATCAATGGCCATTGTCAGAGTTCCATTTCACTGAAAACCCACTGAACGTCCAGGGTCATTATAAACTTTCACCAACAAAGTGTTGAAAGTGTGTCTGAATTTATGAAAACTCAAAGAGGATCATAAGAGAATGTATGAAAAACTTACTTTGATAAAATTATCAACTGGCAATGAGCCACTGCTGCCTCCACTAAATCAGCAGAGAGTCTCAAAAGCCTGCATGAAGATAGAATGCACGTATAAATTTGTGAAAATAATTATCATGAGGTGAGTTGAGTATTTTGAGGGATTAGCTAGTGAAGTGGATTAGTGTGGTTGAGTTTGTTACGAAGTTAATTAATTTTTCGCTACATGATTTCATTTCCTTTATCTCCGATGGTACTGAGATATAAATTATTGTATATAGGAGATGAAATTAAGAAAAATAGGTTAGGATTTAAGATATATTTATTTTAAATGAAAGAATACCACCGAATGATTCATATCTGGAAGTATTATCTCGTACTTGAATGTCTAAGACATTTGAAATTTGAGGACTAACATAAGGATAAATTGATACACTTTTACACCCTCAACATGGGACCAATTACCAATTTTAGCTCTCTCCCTCTTTTTTGTGATAATATTTTCTTAAAGAATATTTTTGGTTTTATGCAAAGGACGTGCATGAATGCAAGGGTCTTCCTTGTAGGAGCAACATGATCAAATTTATTTATTTGCACATATACATTTTGAAACTATTTAATGTAAAAAATTGTGGAATATGAATTTATTTTCCAAACAATGATAAGTCAGTTAAACAAACGAAGAGTTGTGGATAACATTGCTTCCCCAGAAACCAATCTCTTAAATGAAAAACCACTTCAAAATTATGTTTATATTCCGCGTAAAGTATCGAAATATTGTAGAAAGTAACAAAACAAACCTGAGAATATAGAGAACGGAGTTGGTCATTTGCAAGGGCGCCTTGCTTGGGAGTGATGCAACTCATTAAGAGAAAATCCCCCAGATGCTTGTGAAGCAGGGAGAGAGCGTAAATGTTGCAGAGGATCTGGAGTTGTTCTTTAACTCCGTGTCCATCTAAGTCTTGTTTCACCTTCTCAATGAACCTAGAGAGCAAGCAAGCGATCAAAAGTTACCAATCGGGTATTGAGTTGGTATTCTATTAATCCTCAGGTATTCTAATTATGAAAGTTCAACTAATGATTAGCTTAGCTGTCATATGCACAAAATGATCTAGAAGGACAAATGCAGGAGTGTTTAATTGTAAAAGGCACCATGATTAATGTAAATGTTGTTAGTAACTTTAGTATTTCCAAAAAATAGTTTTAGTAGACTTTTTGAATAGTTTTCTAATTGTACCTACAAACCGAAAGTAATAATGGGTTGTTTCTATTATTCTATACAAGCATGTTATCAAGGAATAATTGGATTGAGGTCAACAAAACATCTTGCCTATCAATTCAATATATGCCCTCTGTTCTTTATGAACATTTATCATGCAAGGATAAGGCCAACAAAATTATCTCTGTACTATCATAAAACTAAAATCACCTTCAGATTATAGCAATAAATTCGTGATACACACTCATGTCATGAACTTCAACAAGGTAGGCATGTTGACTCGAAATGTTCCTAATTAAATCAATATTGGGCAAGATTTGAGGAGCTAACCCCTTGACGTTCAAATGCATAACAATTTTGAGTAGTTATAAACTCAAAGAGTATTTTTCATATTGATTGAAAGTCCACTCGTTGCCAGTCCACAATCAATGGCCATTGTCAGAGTTCCATTTCACTGAAAACCCACTGAACGTCCAGGGTCATTATAAACTTTCACCAACAAAGTGTTGAAAGTGTGTCCGAATTTATGAAAAACTCGAAAGAGGATCATAAGAGAATGTATGAAAAACTTACTTTGATACAATTATCAACTGGCAATGAGCCACTGCTGCCTCCACTAAATCAGCAGAGAGCTCCGAAAAGCCTGCATGAAGATAGAATGCACGTATAAATTTGTGAAAATAATTATCATGAAGAGAATCAGTAATTTGAAAAGAGGGGAACAAATTCTCGTGTACTTTTATCCAGAATTTGAACTATATAATTACAAGACAATTAAACCAGGTCATAGAGAACCTTCTTCCGGGTTTGATGCTCTGGCAATATTTTGGGCGCAATTAAGAGCAAGCCGAACAGCTCTGGCTTCAAATACCTCCAATATGACAGACGGATTTAACCAGTCCTCAGCTATACAAACAAAAGAAAAATCTCAGATACAAGGAGGTTCTTAAGCCAATATAAGTTAAATACCAGTCTTAAGACTAACTATGGTAAATTACAGAAAAATTCCTTGGTTTCCAAGAATCACACAAAATCCCCCTAAGGTTAAAAAGAATCAATTTTACACCCTTATTTTCAGTTATTCGTCAAATAAACATCAATGTTTTGTTATACTTTTCAATTTCAGTATAAAAATCATACATTTTTATATGATAGTAAAGATGATTGTCATAAATTGTGATTATAAATTGCTTTTTTATCCAAGTTATTTCGTGGAAATTGAAATGGAGGAATGAAGTGTCACTTCAAAACCTCAGGGGTTCCCGTTCCTGTAAACCATAGGGTTTTTTCATAATTCCCCTTCAAATTATTTATAGTTTACAGTCAACATGTTAAGTATACTCCTAAGAAATAAATATTTCATGGGTCATGTTCATAAGATGTACCTTGGCGAACATTACAACGACATTGCATCAGGTATTCCGTCCTCCCCATGTATGCCGTGGTACCCACCGCCTTTTTTGTGGACTCTAGCTGAGAAACTGTCTTCACAAGAAATCTTGCAACCTTCAACAGAAAAATAGACCTTACATTAGCTAAGCAAATGCCAAAAGCATTTGTAACTTTAGTATTTCCAAAAAATAGTTTTAGTAGACTTTTTGAATAGTTTTCTAATTGTACCTACAAACCGAAAGTAATAATGGGTTGTTTCTATTATTCTATACAAGCATGTTATCAAGGAATAATTGGATTGAGGTCAACAAAACATCTTGCCTATCAATTCAATATATGCCCTCTGTTCTTTATGAACATTTATCATGCAAGGATAAGGCCAACAAAATTATCTCTGTACTATCATAAAACTAAAATCACCTTCAGATTATAGCAATAAATTCGTGATACACACTCATGTCATGAACTTCAACAAGGTAGGCATGTTGACTCGAAATGTTCCTAATTAAATCAATATTGGGCAAGACTTGAGGAGCTAACCCCTTGACGTTCAAATGCATAACAATTTTGAGTAGTTATAAACTCAAAGAGTATTTTTCATATTGATTGAAAGTCCACTCGTTGCCAGTCCACAATCAATGGCCATTGTCAGAGTTCCATTTCACTGAAAACCCACTGAACGTCCAGGGTCATTATAAACTTTCACCAACAAAGTGTTGAAAGTGTGTCTGAATTTATGAAAAACTCGAAAGAGGATCATAAGAGAATGTATGAAAAACTTACTTTGATACAATTATCAACTGGCAATGAGCCACTGCTGCCTCCACTAAATCAGCAGAGAGCTCCGAAAAGCCTGCATGAAGATAGAATGCACGTATAAATTTGTGAAAATAATTATCATGAAGAGAATCAGTAATTTGAAAAGAGGGGAACAAATTCTCGTGTACTTTTATCCAGAATTTGAACTATATAATTACAAGACAATTAAACCAGGTCATAGAGAACCTTCTTCCGGGTTTGATGCTCTGGCAACATTTTGGGCAATTAAGAGCAAGCCGAACAGCTCTGGCTTCAAATACCTCCAATATGACAGACGGATTTAACCAGTCCTCAGCTATACAAACAAAAGAAAAATCTCAGATACAAGGAGGTCCTTAAGCCAATATAAGTTAAATACCAGTCTTAAGACTAACTATGGTAAATTACAGAAAAATTCCTTGGTTTCCAAGAATCACACAAAATCCCCTAAGGTTAAAAAGAATCAATTTTACACCCTTATTTTCAGTTATTCGTCAAATAAACATCAATGTTTTTGTTATACTTTTCAATTTCAGTATAAAAATCATACATTTTTATATGATAGTAAAGATGATTGTCATAAATTGTGATTATAAATTGCTTTTTTATCCAAGTTATTTCGTGGAAATTGAAATGGAGGAATGAAGTGTCACTTCAAAACCTCAGGGGTTTCCCGTTCCTGTAAACCATAGGGTTTTTTCATAATTCCCCTTCAAATTATTTATAGTTTACAGTCAACATGTTAAGTATACTCCTAAGAAATAAATATTTCATGGGTCATGTTCATAAGATGTACCTTGGCGAACATTACAACGACATTGCATCAGGTATTCCGTCCTCCCCATGTATGCCGTGGTACCCACCGGCTTTTTTGTGGACTCTAGCTGAGAAACTGTCTTCACAAGAAATCTTGCAACCTTCAACAGAAAAATAGACCTTACATTAGCTAAGCAAATGCCAAAAAGCATTTGCAACTCTAGGATGTTACGAGGAAACATAAAGAGGTATATAGACTACTGAATACGAGGGTTATAGAGTTTACTACAACAAACAAGCACATGTAAAATTGTAAATGATGCATCAAGAATATGTATGTCTCATGCAATCTCTTGAAAAAAGCTGACTAGTCTCAACTATCAAGATGTGATACATGCAATATGCATTTACCGGGTGAATATTAAATGTACCCAAAAGTGGGTTATACATTTACATTTGTCGTAGAACTCATTTAAAGTTAATCAGAATCAGAATGCGGAAAAAAATCAGAAATTCAGAAACAACACAGAAAACTAAACATACATGACAAATGTAGAACAAAAAATGTCTGAGTGGTCCATATTAGTGGAATTTTTTGCAAGTTCACTTAATTGGAGTGTCAGAACACATTAGTAGATCCCAGGTGATGAAGGGGTGGTAAATTTCAGAAAATCCTCTTCATCCTTGGGTTGATTTCCACAAAACACCCCTGAACTTTAAATATTAGAGAAAAACCCCTAAAATTCGGAACTTTCAGAAACCCCCTGAAGTTTCAAAAAGTTTCACAAACTGAAATACACCATTTGGAAAAAGTAAACCCCCCTCTCTCTCAGTAAAACCATAACCTACCTCCCTAATCTCTTTCCTACTTCCGTCTATCCTCTCTTCCCCCAACAAATCCTAGAACCGAATTTTCCCCAAAGCTCCCTAAGTTTCAGGGAGTTTTTTCTAATTTTTAAGTTCAGGTGGTTTTATTTATATCACCAAAATATTTCAGGGGGTTTTGTGAAATTTACCCTTAATAACAACTGTTGAAAGAAGTAATCAGAGAGGATATTTAGTTCCCTCTCTTAGATATTATTTATAATATTACAAATACAAAGAGGTTTGTCCCTAAACAATGTGGGACTAAACATACATAAAGAAATAACTCTCAACACTCCCCCTCAAACTGGAGCATATATATCATACATGCCCAGTTTGTTACAAATGAATTGAACACGTGGCTTGCCTAAAGACTTGGTGAGGATGTCTGCTAGTTGATCTTTTGAGGCGACATGCCGAGTTTCAATATTTTTCTGCTCCACCACCTGATTACGCACAATATGACAATCTACCTCGATGTGTTTCGTCCTCTCATGAAAGACTGGATGTTTGCAATATGGAGCGCTGCCTGGGAGAAGTAGGATCACATTCTAGCTCCTTTAAGAGCCGTTGTATCCAAATCATCTCACAAGTGATGTCAGCCATAGCACGATACTCTGTCTCTGCACTTGATCTAGACACAACTGCCTGTTTCTTACTTTTCCATGAGACCAGGTTCCCTCCTACAAACACACAATATCCTGTGGTTGATCTTCTATCAGCAGGGGATCCAGTCCAATCAACATCTGAGAATCTAGCCACCATTAGATGTCCACAATCGGAGTATAACATTCCTTTTTCTGGAGAACCCTTCAGATATCTAAGAATTCTCATTACTGCTTCCAGATGTGTAGTCCGTGGTTCTGCCATGAACTGGCTCACCACGCTCACCGAATATGCAATATCTGGCCTAGTTACCGTAAGGTAATTCAACTTCCCCACCAGTTTCCTGTATTTGCCCGGATCGTGCAGCAGCTCCCCCTGTCCTGTCATTAGTTTGTGATTAGGGTCCATGGGAGCATCTGCTTGTTTGCACCAAAGAAGCCCTACTTCAAAAAGCACATCCAATGTGTATTTTCTCTGAGACATGAAGATCTCCTTAGTAGACCTGGCTATCTCAATGCCCAAGAAATAGTGAAGATCCCCCAAGTCTTTCTTTTGAAAACGCTGCTGTATGAATTTCTTCAAAGCACAGATCTCTGATGCATCATCACCCGTGATAACAATGTCATCAACATAAACCACCAGCAGAATCTTTTTCTCTGCTTGATTGCGAAAAACCACAGAGTAATTGTCCGAGCCGCTACTGAGGCCAAACTCGTACTCACACCGCGAACTTGCCAAACCATGCTGAGGAGATTGTTTAAGGCCATATAATGCTCTCTTGGTGACAGACTTTGCGGACTCCCATGAGCAACAAACCGTGAGGTTGCTCATATATACCTCCTCCTCGAGCATCCCATGCAAGAATGCATTCTTCACATCAAGCTGATAGAGAGGCCATGCATAGTGAGCAGCAAGGGAGATGAGAAGGCACACTGAAGTCATCTTTGCAACAAGCGAGAAAGTCTCTACGTAGTCGATGCCATAGGTTTGAGAGTATCCTTTGGCGACCAGACGGGCTTTGAGACGAGAGAGTGAGTCATCTGGATTCAGTTTGACTGTAAAGACCCATTTGCATCTAACTATCTTCTCTCCAGGAGGGAGAGCCACAAGCTCCCAGGTCTGATTGTCTTTCAGGACTTACATTTCTTCCTACATCGCTGCCTTCCAACCTGGATGAGACAGAGCTTCTGACCAAGACTTGGGAATTTGGTGAGAATCCATGAATGTAACAAAGGTGCGATAAGAAGAAGATAAATGTGAGAGTGACACAATTGGCAATAGGATGTCGTGTAATGCGACTCACAGTACCCTTACGAAGGGCAATAGGAAGATCATCAGATGAAGGAGACGTACTAGGAGTTAGAACGGCAGCAGTTATTAGCACTAGGAGAGTAGGCTAGGGTAGTAGCTGCTTGGGACGTCGAGTGTAGACTTTCAACTGAGTGTCAATAGTAGGTAGTTGTTCTGAAGTCACTCTATTAGATGGGTTTTCATCACTAGTAGATGAAGAGGTTATGAGTACAAAAAATGTATCATCATCATTATTTATCTCAGTGTTCGAAATATATTCCTTATTTTGAGTGGAGAAGTATGAAGTGTTGTCAAAAAATGTTACATGAGCTGACACAAACATTTTTCGTATAAGGGGACAGTAACACTTATATCCTTTTTGTGTTCGAGAATATCCTAGAAATACACATTTTATGGCACGAGGATCAAGTTTAGATTTCTGTGGATGGTTATTATGCACAAAACACATACAGCCAAAAATGTGAAGTGGAAGTGGAAAGACTGGTTTGGATGGATGAAGCACAAAGATGGGGGTTTTACCATCTAAAATAGTAGAAGGTGTGCGATTAATTAGATAACAAGCAGTTAGGAATGCATCCCCCAATACTATTTAGGTATGCTCATGTGAATTACTAGAGTGCGAGCAATTTCTAATAAGTATTGATTTTTACATTCTGCTACTCCATTTTGTTGAGATGTGTAATTACATGATGATTGATGAATAATACCGTGGGTCGTTAAAAATTGATCAAACTCATGATTAAAGTATTCTTTTGTATTGTCAGATCTAAAAGTTTTTATTTGCAAACCAAATTGAGTATGAATTTCAGAACAAAAATGTTTGAAATGTAGAAGAACTTCTGATCTTTCTTTCATTAAATAAATCCATGTAGCACATGAGTAGTCATCAATAAACAAAACATAGTACCGAAAACCCAACAAAGAATCTGCGGAACAAGATCCTTATACATCAGAATACACAAGTTCAAACAAATGACTGGACCGATTATTGACTCTAGATGGATAAGACATTCTGTGATGCTTTCCCATCTGACATGACTCACACTCCAAACTATTCAGACTTAAATTAGGAACTAACTTTCGTAATGATGGATGGCCTAGCTTACAGTGCATTTCAAAAATAGTACTTTTATCGCTGACACATATCGTTGATCCATGCTGGCCATCCAAGTAGTACAAACCACCTGCCTCACTCTCTGTGCCAATCGTCCGCTGGGTTCCAAGTTCTTGAAAGATATCGATCAGGAAAGAATATTATTGAGCAATGTAAAGCTTTGTAATTCTACTAATGGATAGCAGATTACATGGAAATTTTAAAACAAGACAGAAGATAATGAAAAGAGTGATGAAGCTTGTGCAGTGCCGACACCATAAACTTTGGATTTTGATCCATCAGCTATAGTGATATCTGGAAATGAACTAATAAGTTTCATAGATGTCAAGACACCTAAATTCTCAGTCATGTGGTCATTAGCACCTGAATCGATAATCCAAGTAGTAGGAGATGATGTTGAAGAAAGACAAGTGAAGGAATTACCTGAATTAGCGATTGTGGCAGTTGGAGTGGTCGATATCAAGGATGAGTTCTGCAACTGAAAGAACATCTGATATCGTGCATACTCATCGTCGGATATAGTAACTCCAGAGCTATTCGCAGTAGCTGGAGTCGAAGAAGGCTGAGCTGGTGTACTCTCAGGAGTGGCCGCAACATGAGCTGAAGGCTTGAAGCCACCCTACAAAGAACCACGCTTGCACTTGGTGTGACCCTCCTTTACAAGCATCGCAATCGATGAGTCCACCACTCTGCTCAGTGTAAGACCCTCCAGTACGGCCTCCACTACGTCCTCCTCTCCCAGCTCCGCGACCTGAGAAGCCTCCACGTCCTCGTCCACCGGAGGGCGGAGTGTAAGCTGTTAAGGCGGATCGGTCTGAGTAGTCCCTAGGACGCTAAGAACCATCTGGAAAGGACCGCTGCAGCAAAGTAGGTCTCAGTCAGAGAGTTAGCAGTAGAACTCCTAAGTATCTATGGCCGAGCTGAAGAGAACTCATGTGGGACTCCACCCAAGAAGTACATGACCGCAATCTGCTCTCTCTGTAGCTGCATCTGTTGAACATCATTGATAATAGAGGAACAGTGTATTTCACTCCTCATGCAACCGTCAAAACTCGGAATAGAAATCTTTCCAAGTGCTGTCCGGTCCCCCTTCTGGACCCGACATCTCTAGGTGGACGTCATAAGCTCGGAGAGATTACCCTTTCCAGAGTAAAGGACTGCAAGGTAGTCCCAGAGCTCCTTTGCGGTCTTGGTGTGAAGCACCATATCCTGAATATTGGTCTCCATGACGTTGAGAAGCTGGGTATAGATAATGGCGTCATCTCCTTCCCAGTCCTCTGTGAGTGGTGTGGGCGGCTCCTTAAAGATGTGCTTCTTCCTCCTACCCTTCAAACTCATCTCGACAATGATCTTCCATTGCATGTAGTTGTTTCCATCCAACTTACGATCTGTAAGTTTAGATGAAACAACTTCCTGAACACCGAAGTGGGTTTGGTATCATCTGAACTGGCCATATCAACAGACAAACTATCTCAAAATACACACCCGAATAATAAATCCCCAAAAAACTTCTCACAAATCCCCAAATACCACCAAGATACCAAACCTCACAAACAGATCAAATAGAAACAAATGCTAAATTATCATACTAAGGGAGTGCAAAGACTCCAGATGAGTGCAGAGACTCCAGATGGGAGGGGAACGATGAGATCTAGGGCTTGATGAACAGTATTTTACCCTGCAAATAGTAACCTTGGTGAATAGTAACCATGGGTTTTGATGAATAGTAACCTCGCTGTACAGTGTTTTGGCGGCGAGCGGTGTTTTTCGACCGTGAACAGTAACAACGATAAACAGTTCTTCGGCGGTGAACAATTGATGAACATTGCGGCTAGGGTTTCGGTGAACAGTTTTTTTTGTGGCTGGGGTTTTGGAGGCTCTGATACCATGTTGAAAGAAGTAATCAGAAATGATACTTAGTTCCCTCTCTTAGATATTATTTATAATATCACAAATACAAAGAGGTTTGTCCCTAACCAATGTGAGACTAAACATACATAAAGAAATAACTCTCAACAACAACATACTAATAGTCATGAATTCGGAGACCATACTTCAATAGGTCTTAAAACATATATGATGTCGTACAAGTCATGTGGGAGCCATATCAAACGTAATTGAATTTTTTAAATGAAACAGAACTACGGCTAAGCAACATCCAACAAGTAATAGATATAATAAGTTAATAATTAAATGACACATATAGGTACTAATAACAAGTTAAAAGTATGTTCACTGGTTTTCAGATTGTGCGACAATGTGCATATGCTCTTGGCTGAATATGGCCATTTTTATGGGGCAAAATATTGCATCCACACACAATAGCATACAAAAATTTATATATTACAAAATAAACTGTGATTGCTGCAGTTATTCAACCACATGTTTTTCTAAGATAAGATAGCAAGATGGAGTTAACATACCTTCCTTCACAGGATTAAATGTCTTTGACATTCAAACTACAGCCATTAAAAGTTCATGATATAGTGAATTAACTCAATTTATTAACAGATTATCTGATCATCATCCAAACCTAGTTCATGATTCCATCAATATGAGTTGATAATTAGGTTTTGGAAAATTAGGTTCAACATACATGTGAAATCCATGTGATTACAAATTAGTTGTGAACTTTCTCGCAATGGCAGCATGGCAATAAAAGGACATGGTGCACACGAGGCAAGCTGTCAGTCATGATAACTCGCTAGCCTTACCACAAAGACTAATGTTCACACAACTGACATACAACCTTCTGTTATTCTCTAGAAATTAATGCTCAAAGAAATGCGAGAAAGATGCACTTGAAATACAGACCATACCAATTCTTTACAATTTTTGCAGAGCTCTACATAAACAAATATTGCAGAGCTCTACGTAAACAAATATAAGTTAAGACAAGTTCTGATTATTGCACTTGATTTCTATTGTAACTTAAAAAGTGCACGCAAACATGAAACAGAGAGGAGAGATTGTGCAGTTCTTATTTTAGTATGGGACTCGAACAGATGCATGAAGATGAGGGTTCTTCATCTTTTACAGCAAGAGTCAATGGGAGAGAAAACAAAGCATCAAAAGCAGAACTCAGTTCTCTGCTCGCTTCTATGCCTACCACAATGTGCATGGGTCATGGTGGTTAAAGGCATAGGTGAATTCACCGGTACAATAACCAAAGTTCTTTATGCTCCAACAGACAATTAACATAAACATACTCAGATAAGTCAGTAACAGTAGAATACAGCTAGCAGCTTGTCAATGCTTGCCTTTGACCATATCATGAGCAGCTGTGATGCATGAACCAGAGATTATAGTTATAAACATGGGATAAGAGGTGCTTTATGCAAATAATTTGCAGTTATAGAGTAAGTGAAAGGGCAAACTGTAAGAAATTATCAATTAGAACTCTCTTATCCTCTAAAAGGTATACAATTTGTGCCATCGCTAGATTTTCTTCTTCTTCTTCTTCTTCTTCTGCTTCTTTCTTCTTCTTCCTCTAAAAGGTGTACAATTTGTGTCATCCCTAGATTTTTTCCCCCCTTACACCTTAGAAGCTTAGTAAGAAATCAAGACATAAATTACAGGAAAGGATGAACTCAGCTGAAGTGTAATCTGTACAAATTCATAGCTGCATTTTGGTGAGAAATATATGACAATATAAATACATCAGGGTTAGTATATGTAAAGGATTTTCCATGACAAAAAGTTCTTTATAGACATAAGAACATTTTCCTTTCTTTTAAAATAAGGATCTTCAGCAAACACTGCTAAAATGTGGTGTCAACCATGAGATGTAGTAGGTACTCCAGCGAAGCTCATATACTTCATAGGTGTGAATACTGAGTTTATAAACTTTATTTAGTACGCAGAAGAAAAAAATTTACCAACCTGCAAAAGCAAAACAACATTATCTCCTTCATAAGTGCAAGAAGGAACATATACAGCAAATAACTCCGGAAGCCCACTGCTACAAAGATAACCATGACCACCGCATAGTTTTCTGCATTCTTCAATGCCATCCTGCAACAGAAAAGGTTCAACTTGACATCAATACCTATACTAAACGAAAAAGCAAAATTTGGTCCAGACTTTACTAAGAAGAAACCTATACCAAGTGTGGTTGTCTGAAAATATAATGGCTGGAATCCAGAAATCCAGGATCGTATCATTAAGCCATACACTGTATCCGACATGTTATGTACCAGTACTCGACACTCCTTGGATGGGATGCGTCGGGTAGGGTTACGGCTTCATGATAGAAATACCTACACAACAGTTTCCTATCATATAATGCCTTCAATTCTCCAATCTCTATCCTAAGAAACAGTTGCATCAAAAAATTGAATAGGAGGTTTAATTCGAGCCCAACCATGATTAACCAACATAAACAGATTTCTCGGAATAAGGATCCCCATTATGTTGGTTATATCGTCATATCTCTTAATTAAATCGGAATCAGGGACTTGATTAAATAGTTAACGTTGAAAACAAATTAAAAACTGTAACTAAATAATTTTGAAGAATATTTTGAGTTCCTTAACTTGATACAATGTGCGTAATCTAGTATAAATCAAGTTACTAAAGATATTATCTATGTTGCAAGGTTAGTACATAGCTTAAAAGAGAATTAGACTAGTGTGGCATCATGAAAGATTTTAAAGTTAATATCTAGTTCCTAAGGAAATTTTATAAGAAACAAACAGAAAGTGAAGCCACTTTCTAGTTTGTAGCTCACTTTCCTTTTACTCTCCGGTTGCCAAACATGCCCTTAGCCTAAAATATTTTTAACTGGATATTTTGGATTCTGCTAATTTAGAAGTAGGAGGTTCCTAAACTTATGTAGAAATAGAGGGGAAAAAACAGAGGGATCTTTCTTATTTACATCAAAATTGTATATTGTATATGAAGTTTTAGTAGGAAACATTCCTAACAATATTACTTGGAAACAGGTGTATCAGGTTTCTTCTTTCTAGAGTGTCTGAACACCACAAATTCTAAGACCTGACATAGGAACTTTTCTTTAGCTCATAGACAGTTAGATCGGTGTATGTAGGGGTGACCAACCTAGCCAATCATAGTCTTCTATGTCAGTTCATAAAATGTTCTAGTTGCAAGTCAATCACCGATTAGCTGACTTACTAACGTTATCATATCTTTTGGTAGTGGAATAGCCTAGCAGTTACTATCATTTATGTTTTCCATCAGTATTATACTAAATACATCAGAGATTTCTAAATGAACATACACAACTCGAATGTTAACAAATAAAACCTCTAATAAATTTCAACAATTACTAGAGGGACATGGAAAAGAACGGTCATTCATACTTTCGTTAGTATACTGTTGCTTAACACTGCAAATATCCGCAGAACATATACAATTTTTATCACAAACAAATGGAACCTCTATCACATAAACATATTTGATAAATTGTTTGATAAAATAGACAAGATGTTCTTTTCGTTTCTTTTCTTTTCTTTTCTTTTCTTTCTTCTGGTTTGAGGAAGAAAGAGAAGGGCAGGAGTTACACTTTCAAAATACGACTTCTAAAGCAAATTTTCCAACAGAATCTTCGTGACAGCATCCTTGACTCACTATTCATCTTCATCTACAAAGCTAAATTAGTCTAGGAAAATAGGGTCGAATCTTTTTGGTAAAAAAAAATTCACACATTTGTGTTGTGTTCCAATTTTCTTGTTTTGCCTGTCAATTCATGTCCTTTATAAGAATAACTTTCTACTTTTTTCCCCAACCAAACACCACTTTAATGAATCCCCACCAAAATTCGACCAGCTTCAAAGGCACATATGCCTCTTTATATACCTACACATATCTGTAACAATGTGAATTCAACAAAAGTATTTAAACTCATTTAATTCTTTGTAACTAAGCGATGTGGGACTAAGAACAATTCCATCTCGTTCAAGTGCTCCCATGACACTTTTATTTTATTTAGTATCTAACGACATAAATGTGTTGTGGCTTCCGACAATTTTTATTTGTATCGCTGTTGTTTAATCCTTTGCAATTAAAACAACACTTCTACATGTGTCGTAAAATAAGTGTGGGTATATGCAACTTTTGTTGTACTAGAAATACCTACAACAGTTTCCTATCATATAATGCCTTCAATTCTCCAATCTCTATCCTAAGAAACAGTTGCATCAAAAATTGAATAGGAGGTTTAATTCGAGCCCAACCATGATTAACCAACATAAACAGATTTCTCGGAATAAGGATCCCCATTATGTTGGTTATATCGTCATATCTCTTAATTAAATCGGAATCAGGGACTTGATTAAATAGTTAACGTTGAAAACAAATTAAAAACTGTAACTAAATAATTTTGAAGAATATTTTGAGTTCCTTAACTTGATACAATGTGTAAATAAGTATAAACAAGTTACTAAAGATATTATCTATGTTGCAAGGTTAGTACATAGCTTAAAGAGAATTAGACTAGTGTGGCATCATGAAAGATTTTAAAGTTAATATCTAGTTCCTAAGGAAATTTTATAAGAAACAAACAGAAAGTGAAGCCACTTTCTAGTTTGTAGCTCACTTTCTTTTACTCTCGGTTGCCAAACATGCTTAGCCTAAAATATTTTTAACTGGATATTTTGGATTCTGCTAATTTAGAAATAGGAGGTTCCTAAACTTATGTAGAAATAGAGGGGAAAAACAGAGGGATCTTTCTTATTTACATCAAAATTGTATATTGTATATGAAGTTTTAGTAGGAAACATTCCTAACAATATTACTTGGAAACAGGTGTATCAGGTTTCTTCTTTCTAGAGTGTCTGAACACCACAAATTCTAAGACCTGACATAGGAACTTTTCTTTAGCTCATAGACAGTTAGATCGGTGTATGTAGGGGTGACCAACCTAGCCAATCATAGTCTTCTATGTCAGTTCATAAAATGTTCCAGTTGCAAGTCAATCACCGATTAGCTGACTTACTAAGGTTATCATATATTTTTAGTAGTGGAATAGCCTAGCAGTTACTATCATTTACGTTTTCCATCAGTATTATACTAAATACATCAGAGATTTCTAAATGAACATACACAACTCGAATGTTAACAAATAAAACCTCTAATAAATTTCAACAATTACTAGAGGGACATGGAAAAAGAACGGTCATTCATACTTTCGTTAGTATACTGTTAGCGAACACTGCAAATATCCATAGAACATATACAATTTTTATCACAAACAAATGGAACCTCTATCACATAAACATATTTGATAAATTGTTTGATAAAATAGACAAGATGTTCTTTTCATTTCTTTTCTTTTCTTTTCTTTCTTCTGGTTTGAGGAAGAAAGAGAAGGGCAGGAGTTACACTTTCAAAATCGACTTCTAAAGCAAATTTTCAACAGAATCTTCGTGAGAACATCCTTGACTCACTATTCATCTTCATCTACAAAGCTAAATTAGTCTAGGAAAATAGGGTCGAATCTTTTGGTAAAAAAATTCACACATTTGTGTTGTGTTCCAATTTTCTTGTTTTGCCTGTCAATTCATGTCCTTTATAAGAATAACTTTCTACTTTTTCCCCAACCAAACACCACTTTAATGAATCCCCACCAAAATTGACCAGCTTCAAAGGCACATATGCCTCTTTATATACCTACACATATCTGTAACAATGTGAATACTGAGTTTATAAACTAGAAAAAAATTTACCAACCTGCAAAAGCAAAACAACATTATCTCCTTCATAAGTGCAAGAAGGAACATATACAGCAAATAACTCCGGAAGCCCACTGCTACAAAGATAACCATGACCACCGCATAGTTTTCTGCATTCTTCAATGCCATCCTGCAACAGAAAAGGTTCAACTTGACATCAATACCTATACTAAACGAAAAAGCAAAATTTGGTCCAGACTTTACTAAGAAGAAACCTATACTAAGTGTGGTTGTCTGAAAATATAATGGCTGGAATCCAGAAATCCAGGATCGTATCATTAAGCCATACACTGTATCCGACATGTTATGTACCAGTACTCGACACTCCTTGGATAGGATGCGTCGGGTAGGGTTACGGCTTCATGATAGAAATACCTACACTACAGTTTCCTATCATATAATGCCTTCAATTCTCCAATCTCTATCCTAAGAAACAGTTGCATCAAAAAATTGAATAGGAGGTTTAATTCGAGCCCAACCATGATTAACCAACATAAACAGATTTCTCGAATAAGGATCCCCATTATGTTGGTTATATCGCCATATCTCTTAATTAAATCGAATCAGGGACTTGATTAAATAGTTAACGTTGAAAACAAATTAAAAACTGTAACTAAATAATTTTGAAGAATATTTTGAGTTCCTTAACTTGATACAATGTGCGAATCTAGTATAAATCAAGTTACTAAAGATATTATCTATGTTGCAAGGTTAGTACATAGCTTAAAAGAGAATTAGACTAGTGTGGCATCATGAAAGATTTTAAAGTTAATATCTAGTTCCTAAGGAAATTTTATAAGAAACAAACAGAAAGTGAAGCCACTTTCTAGTTTGTAGCTCACTTTCCTTTTACTCCGGTTGCCAAACATGCTCTTAGCCTAAAATATTTTTAACTGGATATTTTGGATTCTGCTAATTTAGAAGTAGGAGGTTCCTAAACTTATGTAGAAATAGAGGGAAAAACAGAGGGATCTTTCTTATTTACATCAAAATTGTATATTGTATATGAAGTTTTAGTAGGAAACATTCCTAACAATATTACTTGGAAACAGGTGTATCAGGTTTCTTCTTTCTAGAGTGTCTGAACACCACAAATTCTAAGACCTGACATAGGAACTTTTCTTTAGCTCATAGACAGTTAGATCGGTGTATGTAGGGGTGACCAACCTAGCCAATCATAGTCTTCTATGTCAGTTCATAAAATGTTCTAGTTGCAAGTCAATCACCGATTAGCTGACTTACTAACGTTATCATATCTTTTGGTAGTGGAATAGCCTAGCAGTTACTATCATTTATGTTTTCCATCAGTATTATACTAAATACATCAGAGATTTCTAAATGAACATACACAACTCGAATGTTAACAAATAAAACCTCTAATAAATTTCAACAATTACTAGAGGGACATGGAAAAGAACGGTCATTCATACTTTCGTTAGTATACTGTTGCTTAACACTGCAAATATCCGCAGAACATATACAATTCTTTATCACAAACAAATGGAACCTCTATCACATAAACATATTTGATAAATTGTTTGATAAAATAGACAAGATGTTCTTTTCATTTCTTTTCTTTTCTTTTCTTTTTTCTGGTTTGAGGAAGAAAGAGAAGGGCAGGAGTTACACTTTCAAAATACGACTTCTAAAGCAAATTTTCAAACAAAATCTTCGTGAGAACATCCTTGACTCACTATTCATCTTCATCTACAAAGCTAAATTAGTCTAGGAAAATAGGGTCGAATCTTTTGGTAAAAAAATTCACACATTTGTGTTGTGTTCCAATTTTCTTGTTTTGCCTGTCAATTCATGTCCTTTATAAGAATAACTTTCTACTTTTTTCCCCAACCAAACACCACTTTAATGAATCCCCACCAAAATTCGACCAGCTTCAAAGGCACATATGCCTCTTTATATACCTACACATATCTGTAACAATGTGAATTCAACAAAAGTATTTAAACTCATTTAATTCTTTGTAACTAAGCGATGTGGGACTAAGAACAATTCCATCTCGTTCAAGTGCTCCCATGACACTTTTATTTTATTTAGTATCTAACGACATAAATGTGTTGTGGCTTCCGACAATTTTTATTTGTATCGCTGTTGTTTAATCCTTTGCAATTAAAACAACACTTCTACATGTGTCGTAAAATAAGTGTGGGTATATGCAACTTTTGTTGTACTAGCAATACCACAACATTGGCAGCCCTATATTGTACCAAGACTCACCCTCTGAAGTGAAAAACTAAGAGGATTATGCTAGGTAATATTCACACACAACTGTGAAAGTTTAATTGCAAAAGATCTAATGTCATCACGTAATTTATCAAAATGTAGTAAATGTTTTACGTACAGCAGTTGTTGAAGTTGTCAAAGATTTCAAACCAGCAGTGCATGCATGAGCCTCAGGCAAAGTTGAAAAATCATTAGCTTGTAATCGTTTGGTCACATCTGCATATAACCACTTCAACCACTCGCCCACAAACCTAAAAGCATAGGCTGACGCCAACAAAGGGAAGAGCCTGTTTTGTTGAGTTTTATAATCAATAACCTGCAGCAGAACATTTATTAGAAGAACCCAACACAACAGAGGTACATGTGATGCAAAGACGATATGATGATAACAATATAATCCACATCTCCAGGTTTATTTTTCAAACTGTTTGTAGCATAGGAACAAATATTCAAAATCTCAGTATGGAATCGAAGTAGTCTGATGAGAATTGTGTGAACCACGTAAAGGAGAGAGAATCTTGACATGCAAATAAGTATAAAAGTTGTGTTTTAAGTTAAATCACATTAAACAACAAATTATCAGCATCTGGCGTCATTACTGGACTGTGTGCAGTTTGTTATATGATTTTTATACCGGTATAAGTTAGAATCTACGTTTCTAAATGTGAGCTGTAATACCTGGATCTCAGGTCCTCCATCCTGTGAGCCAAATTGTCACGAACAGCACTATACCTTACAGCAATACAAACAGCTCTGGATAAATATCTGGAAGCATCAGCTACAATCGCTTGACGAACATAAACCATTGCCCCATAAACCAATTGCCTTGGGACATCAGACTGCAAGTACTTTCCTTCCCTAGACACCTTTGAGAGCCTGTTAACATTTTAGAATATGTAGGTCATATGCCTTATTGATGGTTAAACACCTCAAGGATCAAATACAAACTCATGACAGGTGATACTTTGCTAAGATAACAGGTATAAGATGTTACAGTAAACACATTATGTAACTAGGTTTTTTCCCCATGCAATGCACTGGACTTAGTACTAGAATGTTTGTAACAATTATAGGATAAACTGCAAATAAACCCCCTCCTCCTCATCTATACCTTCTATTGCAGATATCCCCCTCAACTTATTTACTAGCACATAGTCCCCCATCCACCCTGTGATGCCCATATGTTAGTCCCACATCGGCTAGTGGGAAGAGAAATAAGTGTTTAAATAGTAAAACTAAAGACTCAAATGTAGCATCGGCTAATCGATTTTGACAGTGGTTCGAGCCAAACAACGCGCTACACTCAATGGGTCTCACGGCTTACACCACACTATGAAGTTCGTAGGTCCAAGGCATGACAACTGGTATCAGAGCAGTTTGCCAGCTAGAATTATGGAGCTAAGTGCTATGCAGGGCTAAGTGCTACACCGCGTGAGCGCTGTGGGAGTCACATCTAGAGTCTATATCGCCTGGCGGTGATACTGGGATGTGCCAATTGTCATGTCATGACGAGGACATCGCCCATGTAAGGTGAAGTGCTTGTGACGCCCCAATGTTAGTCCCACATCGGCTAGTGAGAAGAGAAATAAGTGTTTAAATAGTAAAGCCAAAGACTCAAGTGTAGCATTGACTAATAGATTTTGTAAGTGGTTTGAGCCAAACAATGTGCTACACTCTGTGGGTCCCATGGCTTACACCGCGCCAACAGCCTCGTAGGCCCGAGGCGTGACACACCTCCCACCCACCCACCTAATTCATGAAGGAGAGTGGTATTACTTGCAATTTTTCTTATGAAAATGTCAATCTAGGGTTACTAATTGCTAATAAATAAGTTTTTTGGGGGGGTGGTGTTTATTCTCTACCAAAGGTATAGATAAGGGGATTATATGCAATTTATCCTTAATAAAAATAGTGTAGGATTGTTTCTCATGAAACCCTAATATCATAGGTTTTACGAAATTAACGCTAGTTATAGCCAACGTCAACTTGTGCCAATCATCTTTGGATAATATCGCAACATCAATCGTTTTCGACTAGATGGGTTCAGCATGCTTAAAAATCAGATATGTCACAGCACATACTTTATGAAATAGGCTGATTCTTCAAACCATTATATTTAGCAAAGATAAATTATTGGACTCAAACATTCCCACTGAGAAAGATATATCAAATATACATACCACAGTAGGGGTGGCGTGGGTCGGACCAATTAAGGCCCGTGAACCGACCTGGCAGGTTCAAGGCCGGGCCAGGTCTGACCCGAGCCCACTCGGGTAAGAGTGAGCCGGACCTGCCTCTCTAATCCTAGGTCTGGGATCGGACCCAGCCCAGCCCACGACCCGCCTAGGGACAGGCTAGGCCGAAACCAGCCCATGGGTCATTGGTCACCCATGGGTTTCTTTTTTCAATTTTTTCAATGTTTTCCTATTTAAAATACATTAAACTTGTATTTATATTTATAAAATTATTAATTTACTTTTTTCTATTTCAAACTCTTTATTTGATATTATGTGTGTTGCACCAAGATAAACATCACACAGAAAAATATCGCAAACATTGTGGTTCGGACTATAGAGAAAGATCTACACCTACAAGAAGTTAATAGCTTTCATTTAGTTTAAATTTAAATTACAAATACATGAGAAAAAAATATGTTAATTGTAAATGTTAAAAAAATTAAACATTATAATTAACCCGGGCCGAGCCGGGCCTACCGTGGGTCAGGCCTACCTCTTTAGTCCCGGTTTGGCTCAAAACCCAGCCCGACCCATGACCAACCTCCAGTGTGGGCCGGGTTGGGCCTGGCCCGGTGTGGGTCGGTCTGGGTTTCGACCCAAATCGGGCTGGGCCGATTCGGTCCACGGTTCAAACCAGCCCATGCCTAACCCTATACCAGAGACAAACAAAGAGCAGTTAAGCAAAAAAGAAAATACTAACAAACCTCATCAACATTTGTTCTCTTGGTATGCGCACGTGATCAAATCTTAGAACACCATTATCCATAGTGTTATACGCAGCATTCCCAAATTTTGCTCCAATATCACCAACAGTGACTCCAGGAAGAGGTGAGTGATCATCTAAACTTCGTATCTGAACTATGAAACCTGATAACCTCAAAATGTTAGGAAATTGCGATTGAAATATTGTTTCCTCCATATAAAATTAAATGATTTGTTACAGACATACCATGTACACCATAATCCTGGCCATCGGTAATAAGACGAGCATAAACAACTGCATGTGTCGAAACTTTGCCAAGGCCCCCAGGCCACCACTGTTATGACAAGCAGAAAATCTATAATAAGAACCCAAAACATTATCACACAACTTATAAACCTATCAAGTACCAACAACAACTTCATACATAATTTCAATACTTAACTATAGCAATACTTAACTATAGCATATATATTTTTATTAACAAGTAGCACTAAAACAAGAAACGAGAGCAAACATAGAAACATCGCAGGCAGGAACTTGCATCAACATATCAATTACAAATTTATCATCTTTAGTGCTCACTTTGCTTGAAGTCAGAGTAGGGCTATGAATGACAAATTCATCAGTTTTCGGATCAAAAGTTGCAGTTGTTTCAAGTCCCTGAACATTGGAACCATGACCGAGTTCAGTTTGTGCATAACAGCCAATTATTTGCATCCTATATGCCATTGATAACCATTTCTTCTGCTGCTCGTCAGTACCTTGTCCTCTTATAGAAGGAACAAACATGCCCTATTAAAAAAAAGCTCAGTGTAAGTCATCTCCAGATATACATTAAGGACATGAATAAAAAATTAGCCAAAAATAATAATTTCAAATATCATAAAGGAAGCTATGTAAAATAATATAGTAAAAAGATTGCCACTATAATTTAGCTTGTTCAGTGTCCACAGTGTATAAAATCTCGGCCAATATATTGATATATCGGTTGATATACCAATATATATAGTTCTATAGCAGCCCACGCCGTTATTTACAGGTTTATAGCTTTTTTATTTTTAGAAAAATTTTCCAATATATCAGTTGATATCCGCAATATCGACTGATATTGTAGTGTGAAATTATTAGCCAATATGGGGCATTTCTTTGCACTTGGTCTTGGTTTTGGGTTCCTTACCCAACCTAAATACAAGTAAAGCTATTCTTATGCTTCAGAAATCATAATTGATCTCACAAAAACCCTAATCCTTACAATCAGTGACAAATCCAAAACATATTTTATTGCACTGCATTTTCGAATTGTGTTCATAACTCATAGATGAAAACCATGTGAATGTGTGAATTATTGTACAAAGAAATTAATATGAGCTCTTTAAGAACACAATCTGAGAGAAAATCCAACTCACTTGACACTTGGTGAGAACTTAAGAAGAGAAGGACCCCAGAAGTTGAGGAAGAGGAGATACGGGTACTGTCCAGCTGCAAGTGCGGGTAGGGATTTATGAGGAGTAGCAAGAATTAGAGCTTTGGGTTTTGGGTATGAAGAAATATGGGGGGAGAGAGAGAGTATTGAGTTTCTAGTGTTGTAGTTTTTGGCTTTTAGGGTTTGAGCTCATTTGACTTGACTGTTGAAAATTTAAATGGACTTTTACTCTTCAATGGGCTAATTCAATTTGTAACAAACTTATTTTAGTTTTTAAATAGATTTAGGGTGAAATTTTTAAAATTTAAGGAGGGCATATTGTAAATATCATAAGGAGTTACATGCAATTTTGTAAACTTTTAGGAGTGCAACTGCACCCCTAGGCACCATCTAAATCCGCCCCCACTTACAATGCGATCGAGAAGCAAGTTTCTACTATCAGTTAGTCATCTTAACATATATCATGATGCAATTTCTCTTGTTTAAAAAGATTACATATTAGAATGTTATATTATGTATGAACATCATCCGATATGACACCCCGATATTTACTACATATCTGTGGTATATCCTGATTTTCAAAATCAGATATGGATTTTGGCCCTCCAATATTTATTCGATATCCGATATTTGAAACAATGAGTGTCCATAATAAAAAGATTGTCACGATAGTTTCATTGATCTAGAAAAAGCTTATTATAAAGTGCCTACGGTGATAACATGATGGGTTTTAGAGAAAAAAAAAGTATATAATGCATACATTGATGTGATTAGAAGATATGTACATTAGAGTAACAACAAGAGTGAGAACAAATAAAGGAGAGATAAAAGTTTTTCCTATTACCATATATTTACATTAAGGATCAACTAAGCCCCTGTTTTTTTGCATTAGTTATGGACCGACTTAGTAGACATATTCAAGACGAAGTCTAATGTTGAATGTTATTTTTTGATGATATTATATTAGTTGATGAGACTAGGAAATGGATAATTTCTAAAGTAGAAAGGTGGGAAGAATCTCTCGAATATAAAAGATTTAGAATTGGTCCAACAAAAATGAATGCATGGAAGGTAACTGAGTAAAAGTATAAAGAGAAATATGCATATAGTGCACATGGCTGGTTAAGAAATACCTAAAGAGATATCACTTTTTTTTATTTCGGATCAATTTGTTCGACATGATGGTATGATTGTGAAATGATATGGTTCATCGAATCAAATCAGAATAGTTAAAATGGGTCAATGCTTCTAAAGTCTTATATGACTGTAGTATACCTATGAGATTAAAGGGAAAATTCTATAGAACAATTATAAAACCAACAACATCTTATGGATCAAAATGTTGGGCAAGGTTTTAAATACCGGTTATCGGGGATTTATCGACGGTCAAAATTCATATCGGATAGCGGATATCGGGGATAAGTAGTATTTATCAGAGTGATATTACCGGATGGTGTATATACATAATATAATATCCTAAAATGTAATCTAAACATACTTGATGAAATATAAACATACCAAAACGTAAATAATCATGTAGGATCACTAACCAATAATAGAAACTTGCTTCTTTATCGCACGATGAAACCATTCGAGTGCATAGTTAGTAAAAATGGAATAACATACAAGCAAATAACAAGATAACATAAAGAATGAAGAATCATCAACATAATTATTGTGTAATCACAAGATTATAAACTAACTTTTACTAAGTTGAGATTTAATAGTCATGAGTCATGTCAATATTCATAAACAAACATAAGCTAATCACCAAACAACCAAGTTCCAAAAGCAACAAATAGTTTATGATTCTTAAACATCCAAAGAACAAACCCAAACCCAAACCAAAGGCCGATAATTCTGATATTTTGAGCCGAAAATATCGGCCGATAACTCACTTTATCGCCGCATTATCGCCGATAAACATCCAAAAATGATAATCGATTTAAAATCAAACTTATCATAGCGGAAGGCCCCCAAAACCGATAAATCGCCGATAATATCGGTTTATCGACCGATATTTAAAACACTGATGTTGGGTAATTAAAAAACATGTATAAAGTGTAGCATAAATGAGAATGTTATATCAATCTTGTAGATATTCACTAAGATATAGGATAATGCATTCGTGGACCTAAAACAAGTTGGTTAGGAGAAGTGATAAGATGATAATTAATGAGGCAAAGAGGACAGCGGTAGACTTGAAAAAAGTTGGTTGTAAGCAATTAAGAGCATAATAATAGTAACTTAACAGAGGAGATGTTACATAAAAGGAACGAATGGAAGATTGGGATTCATGTAGCCGACTCTAAAAATTAGCAGAAAAGATTTACTGCAGTTGTTGTTGATGATGATGTTGTTGCAGTAGTTGTGTCAATACAAGTTGGCATTATACTAAGACACTCAAATTTTAGCAAATTTACCTTGCAGTTTGACAATCCCATTTTTAATAAATAGTAGTCAGATCTTTAAAGATGTTTATTGTAGGTGGTCACAAATGCTCATCCTTATCAAAACATTCATATTTTCATGTTGCTTAGTTAGTTATGCAATTGGAATGAGGAATGATGTGCTCTTCCCTCTAAAATTAGGGGAGTTAACAATGAAGAGCCTTATTCTTGTTAGGTTCATGTTGCTGACTTAAATGTGAAAGAAAATACATCAATAACAAAGCATTTAACCTAAATTCTTTCTAGGATAAGCTACACGAGATCCTATAACCCATCAAGCCCTATAATGGAAGATGTAATCTATTTATCCTCTACAGTAATATAGAAAGAATAGATGCATTATATTCTCAAAATACAAAATGATAGTTATATTATACAAGAGATGTTGAAATTAAATTAATTCAAAATTTAAACTCTTGAATACAGATAGATTGATGGTTTATCTTTCAACTACAAAAATCTGCCACATGTCCATCTTTTATTTAGAGTACATTTCACAAAACCCCGAGTATGTTGGCGTGTTTTCACGAAACCCCAAGACTTTATTTTTCCCTAAACATCCAAAACTTTACCCTCATAATCCCCAAAGGTACCAAAACGTACGTACTGAAGAAATAATTTTTTAATAATTATTTTTGCAAAATAGACTCTTATATTATAAATTTCAACTAAAACCTTTTCTCTCAAAGGAATCGCAAGTATAAACCCCTTCTTCACTCTCTTCCCCTCCCTATAATCCCGATCCTAATCCAACCCACCTTCGTTGGTCGTCCGTTGCTAGCATCACCGTTGCTAGCCATTTGTCTTCGTCTTTGTCTGGCTCCAACAAGGGTAAAGTAAGAGTTAGATTGGAGGTAGGGAGAGAAGGGGAGAGATATAGAGAGAGAGAGAGGAGGTGACCCTCCTCCCTAAGTTAAATATATTTTCCAATTAAATCTCTTTCTATAAAATACCAAATATCATTGTATATCGTGTTTTTATTTCTTAAAAAGCTCATATTTTTATTTGTTTACGAAACATTTATTTTCATACATTCTGATGCTACACAGTTTCTTTTAGATTTTATGAATTATATATAATTTGTATGTGAAATTACAACACTTAGATCTTTTTATATTTACATATATATTCTTGGCTCTTTTCCCATTAATATATTGCATAGACTTAATGCATAACAATATTCAAAATTGCTAAATGCAAATTCAATTTAGAAGGGAAGCCCAAATGAAATAAAACCTTATATGTAAATCAAAGAAATCAGACTCATCCATCTAAGCATGGGCATAACCTGTCTCACTTCTTTTATTGTGTCTAACTATGTTCCAATTTATAGTCATGGGCTTTTTTAATCACCTATGCTCCTATAGTAACTAATAAGTAGGAAAAGAATATAAAAATATTATCACTGTAGGAGATTCTAATCAAAGATTACTCCATAATTTTTGCAAAACTACAATTGCACTATTTAACATTATACAATCTTTTACTTGCTACATTCCATCAGCTTATAGATGCTTATACTTCTTCAAGCATGAGATATTACAAATACATGCATGCATGAATACCTTCATATATACAAAATCGCATATTCCCCTAATAAATATCTTGAATACCCTCCTACTTGCAATTGCTAATCAAAATCATTCGAAAGCTACCTAAATAAGTACCTAACTAGCAATTAGTATCAGGGGCGGATCCACCTTGACCGAAGTGGTGTCACGTGAACACCACTTCAGTCAAGAGGACCAAAAACCTACTTCCCCAACTTAAAACCCACACTCTAAAAGCACACACCACTAACAAATTGACCCCAGTTATAAATCAACACGACCTTCTCCAATTTCCAAGTCCAACTTCCCACTCGATGTCATCCAACAAAAAATGGGTAAATTTCAGAAAACCCCTCCAAAGTTTTGGCATATCTCAAATAATTCCTCTTAACTTTTAAAATGTAATGGAACCCCCTTAAGTTTTAGGGTTCTCAAAAGATCCCCTTTCCTTAAAGAAAACTCCCTAAAAGTGTGAAACACAATTATCAATTGTCTTCATAATTTTATTCACCATGTGAAAAATATGGTTAAGAGAGTTAGGGTTTTTTTAAAAAGATGTTAAAAGTTGAAAAGGGTTTGCTGAGAACCCCAAAACTTAAGGTGGGTTTCGTGACAGTTTGAAAGTTAAGGGGGCTATTCGAGAAAAGCTGAAACTTAAGAGGTTTTTCTCTGAAATTAAACTCACCCTGCAATTCAAGTTTAGAACCTAAGAACCCATGATTAAGGACATATATTGAGAAAGATGTATTTGATATGTTATTAGTGATACGAATATATACCAATTCAAGTTTAGAACCTAAGAACCCATGATTAAGGACATATATTGAGAAAGATGTATTTGATATGTTATTAGTGATACGAATATATACTTTTTTCAATATATGAAAGCTTGTTGGGGACAACTGTAATTTTTTAATTATTAATTATGTAGTACACCATTTTCCAGAAATCCTGAATCCGCCATTGATTGGCATGCAAGCAGTTAGCAGTCAAAGAACATCAAGTATCCTTCTTATTTAGAAAAATCAAGCATGATCATAATTTACCCATTATGAAGTACAAATTGATAACTTACTCAGAAACTTGTAGCACATGTCAAAAAATATTTTTGTCAAAGATGTTATATTTGTGTCACAGAAATTAACAAGGTAGAGAAATACTAACCCAATGCAAATCCACAAAAGAAGGCTCGTCCACAAAACGCCTTAATGTTGATGCCTCTTCTCTGTTACAACAAAATTTGCAAAATAAGAGTAAAAAATAGGGTACAAGAGAGATAAGTAACATTGAAAGAAGTAATCAGAGAGGATACTTAGTTCCCTCTCTTAGATATTATTTATAATATCACAAATACAAAGAGGTTTGTCCCTAACCAATATAGGACTAAACATACATAAAGAAATAACTCTCAACACTCCCCCTCAAACCGGAGCATATATATCATACATGCCCAGTTTGTTACAAATGAATTGAACACATCGCTTGCCTAAAGACTTGGTGAGGATATCTGCTAGTTGATCTTCTGAGGCGACATGCCGAGTTTCAATATTTTTCTGCTCCACCACCTGATTACGCACAATATGACAATCTACCTCGATGTGTTTCGTCCTCTCATGAAAGACTGGATTGTTTGCAATATGGAGTGCTGCCTGGTTGTCACAATATAGCCGCATGGGAGAAGTAGGGTCACATCCTAGCTCCTTTAAGAGCCGTTGTATCCAAATCATCTCACAAATGATGTCAGCCATAGCACGATACTCTGACTCTACACTTGATCTAGACACAACTGTCTGTTTCTTACTTTTCAATGAGACCAGGTTCCCTCCTACAAACACACAATATCCTGTGGTTGATCTTCTATCAGCAGGAAATCCGACCCAATCAGCATATGAGAATCCAGCCACCCTTAGATGTCCACAGTCAGAGTATAACATTCCTTTTCCTGGAGGACCCTTTAGATATCTAAGAATTCTCATTACTGCTTCCAGATGTGTAGTCCGTGGTTCTGCCATGAACTGGCTCACCACGCTCACCGAATATGCAATATCTGGCCTAGTTACCGTAAGGTAATTCAACTTCCCCACCAGTCTCATGTATTTGACCGGATCGTGCAGTAGCTCCCCCTGTCCTGTCATTAGTTTGTGATTAGGGTCCATAGGAGCATCTGCTGGTTTGGACCCAAGAAGTCCTACTTCAGAAAGCACACATCCAATGTGTATTTTCTCTGAGACATGAAGATCCCCTTAGTAGACCTGGCTATCTCAATGCCCAAGAAATAGTGAAGATCCCTAAGTCTTTCGTTTAAAACGCTGCTGTATGAATTTCTTTAAAGCACAGATCCCTGATGCATCATCACCCGTGATAATAGTGTCATCAACATAAACCACCAGTAGAATTTTTTTCCCTGCTTGATTGCGAAAGAGCACAGAGTAATCGCCTGAGCTGCGCTGGAGGCTAAATTCATGTACCACAGCTGCGAACTTGTCAAACCATGCGCGAGGAGACTGTTTAAGGCCATATAATACTCTCTTCATGTGAGAGACTTTGCCAGACTCCCCCTAAGCAACAAACCCAGGAGGTTGCTCCATATATACCTCCTCCTCGAGCATCCCATGCAAGAATGCATTCTTCACATCAAGCTGATAGAGAGGCCATGCATAGTGAGCAGCAAGGGAGATGAGAAGGCGCACTGAAGTCATCTTTGCAACAGGCGAGAAAGTCTCTACGTAGTCGATGCCATAGGTTTGAGAGTATCCTTTGGCGACCAGACGGGCTTTGAGACAAGAGAGTGAGCCATCTGTATTCAGTTTGACTGTAAAGATCCATTTGCATCCAACTATCTTCTTTCCAGGAGGGAGAGCCACAAGCTTCCAGGTCTGATTGTCTTTCAGGGCTTGTATTTCTCCCTGCATTGCTGTCTTCTAACCTGGATGAGACAGAGCTTCTGACCAAGACTTGGGAATTTGGTGAGAATCCATGGATGTAACAAAGGTGCGATAAGAAAAAGATAAATGTGAGAGTGCGACATAATTGGCAATAGGGTGTCGTGTACAGCTACGAGTACCCTTGCGAAGGGCAATAGGAAGATCATCAGATGAAGGAGACGTACCAGGAATTGGAACGGCAGCAGTTGTTGGCACTGGGAGAGTAGGCCGGGTAGTAGCTGCTTGGGACGTCGAGTGTAGACTTTCAGCTGAGTGTCAGTAGTAGGTAGTTGTTCTGAAGTCACTCTATTAGATGGGTTTTCATCACTAGTAGATGAAGAGGTTATGGATACAAGAAATGTATCATCATCATCATCATTATTTGTCTCAGTGTTCGAAATATATTTCTTATTTTGAGTTGAGAAGTATGAAGTGTTGTCAAAAAATATTACATCCGTTGACACAAACATTTTTCGTGTAAAGGGACAGTAACACTTATATCCTTTTTGTGTTCGAGAATATCCTAGAAATACACATTTTATGGCACGAGGATTAAGTTTAGATTTCTGTGGATGGATATTATGCACAAACACACACAGCCAAAAATATGAAGTGGAAGTAGAAAGGTTGGTTTGGATGGATGAAGCACGGAGATGGGGGTTTACCATCCAAAATAGTAGAAGGTGTGCAATTAATTAGATGACAAGCAGTTAGGACTGCATCCCCCCAATACTGTTTACGCATGCTCATGTGAATTAGTAGAGTGCGAGCAATTTCTAATAAGTGTTGATTTTTACGTTCTGCTACTCCATTTTGTTGAGGTGTGTAATTACATGATGACTGATGAATAATACCGTGGGTGGTCAAAAATTAATCAAACTCATGATTAAAGTATTCTTTTACATTGTCAGATCTAAAAGTTTTTATTTGCAAACCAAATTGAGTATGAATTTCAGAGCAAAAATGTTTGAAATGTAGAACTTCTGATCTTTCTTTCATTAAATAAATCCATATAGCACGTGAGTAGTCATCAATAAACAAAACATAGTACCGAAAACCAAACAGAGAATCTGCGGAACAAAGTCCCCATACATCAGAATGCACAAGTACAAACAAATGACTAGACCGATTATTAACTCTAGATGGATAAGACATTCTGTGATGTTTTCCTATCTGACATGACTCACACTCCAAACTACTCAGACTTAAATTAGGAACTAACTTTCGTAAAGACTCTAATGATGGATGGCCTAGCTTACAGTGCATTTCAAAAATAGTACTTCTACCGCTGACACATGCCGTAGTTCCATGCTGACCATCCAAGCAGTACAAACCACCTGCCTCACTCCCCGTGCCAATCGTCCGCTGGGTTCCAAGTTCCTGAAAGACACATCGATCAGGAAAGAATGTTACTAAGCAATGTAAAGCTTTAGTAATTCTACTAATGGACAGCAGATTACATGGAAATTTTGAAACATGTAAGACAGAAGATAATGAAAAGAGTGATGAAGCTTATGCAGTGCCGACACCACAAACTTTGAATTTTGATCCATCAGCTATAGTGATATCTAGAAATGAGCTAATGAGTTTCATAGATGTCAAGATACCTGAATTCCCAGTCATATGGTCAGTAGCACCTGAATCGATAATTCAAGTAGTAGGAGATGATGTTGAAGAAAGACAAGTGAAGGAATTACCTGAATTGGCGATTGTGGCAGTTAGAGTGGTTGATATCAAGGATGAGTTCTGTAACTGAAAGAACATCTGGTATCGTGCATACTCATCGTCGGATATAGTAACTCCAGAGCTACTCGCAGTAGCTAGAGTCGGCGAGGCCGAGCCGGTGTACTCGTGAGTGGCCGCAACATGAGCTGAAGGCTTGAAGCGACCCTGCAACAACGGATAGTTGTACTTGGTGTGACCCTCCTTTACAAGCATCGCAATAGATGGGTTCACCACTCGCCAGTAAACCCTCCGCGGCCTCCACTACGTCCTCTCCCAGCCCACACTGAAAGCCTCCACGCCCGCGTCCACCGGAAGGCGGAGTGTAAGCTACTAAGGCGGATTGGTCTGAGGAGTCACTGGGACGCTGAGAACCATCTGGAAAGAACCGCTACAGCAAATTGTAGGTCTCAGCCAGAGAGTTAGCAGTAGAACTCCTAAGTATCTGTGACCGAGCTGAAGAGAACTCCTGTGGAACTCCACCCAAGAAGTACATGACCGCCATCTGCTCTCTCTGTAGCTGCATCTGCTGAACATCATTGATAATAGGGAACAGTGTATTTCACTCCTCATGCAATCGTCGAAACTCGAATAGAAATCTTTCAAGTGCGGTCCGGTCCCCCTTCTGGATCCGGGTCATCTCTAGGTGGACGTCATAAGCTCGGGAGAGATTACCCTTTCCAGAGTAGAGGACTGCAAGGTAGTCCCAGAGCTCCTTTGTAGTCTTGATGTGAAGCACCATATCCTGAATATTGATCTCCATGGCGTTGAGAAGCTGGGTATAGATAATGGCGTTATCTCCTTCCCAGTCCTCTGTGAGTGGTGTGGGCGGCTCCTTAAAGATGTGCTTCTTCATCCTACCCTTCAAACTCATCTCGACAATGATCTTCCATTGCATGTAGTTGTTTCCATCCAACTTACGATCTGTAAGTTTAGATGAAACAACTTCCTGAACACCGAAAGTGGGTTTGGTATCATCCGAACTGGCCATATCAATACACAAACTATCTCAAAATACACACCCGAATAACAAATCCCAAAAAACTTCTCACAAATCCCCAAATACCATCAAGATACCAAACCCCACAAACAGATCAAATAGAAACAAATGCTAAATTATCATACTAAGGGAGTGCAGAGACTCCAGATGAGTGCAGAGACTCGAGAGGGAGTGCAGGGACTCCAAATGAGTGCAGAGACTCGAGAGGGAGTGCAGACTCCAGATGGGAGGGGAACGATGAGATCTTTGGCTTGATGAGCAGTATTTTACCCTGCAAACAGTAGCCTCGTGAACAGTAACCACGGGTTTTGATGAACAGTAACCTCGCTGTACAGTGTTTCGGCGGCGAGCGGTGTTTTTCGGCCGTGAACAGTAACAATGATAAATCTTCTACGGTGAACAGTCGATGAACAGTGAGGCTAGGGTTTTGTTGAACAGTTTTTTTTTGGCTAGGGTTTTGGAGGCTCTGATACTATGCTGAAAGAAGTAATCAGAGATGATACTTAGTTTCCTCTCTTAGATATTATTTATAATATCACAAATACAAAGAGGTTTGTCCCTAACCAATGTGAGACTAAACATACATAAAGAAATAACTCTCAATAATTATCTACTCAAATATTTTTTATCGAGCAACCAAAAATAGTTTTTCTACTAACTTAAGGTATTGGAACCTATAGCAAGTCAAATTAATCAGATTGCTAATGGAATGATAGGAGACCCCATGCATAATTAAGTTTTGAATTATGGAAAATTATTAGCATCATTGATAGTGATGCTTTCTGTCTAATCCCACAAACTTGGCTTAGCATCTTTATGATATGAGACAAGAGTACCATGTCACAGTCACAAAATAAAGAGGTGCTATCTTATAAACAATGCTATAAGAGTTGCTGCAATTATTAAGTAGTTCCTTATATTGCAACTATAATAGCAAAACAAAACAAAAGCAGAGACAGGAAGTCAAATACACATTTCTCACTATCAAATGTCGTTTTCATAATATGTTATTGTTGATTCTAACAATTTCATATATGTTGTTGAAATATGTGCATAAATGTGGTTAAAATGTGTAAGAAAAAGAGAAATATACCAGAGAGATGCAGCTCATTGATTCGCTTCCAAGCATGGGCAGCTTTTCTTAAGGTATTATTGAACAACTCCTTCCGATCAAGCATTGTCCTTGTATCCTTGCGAAACTCCTGGATAAAGAAAACGTGGATGATGAATTGACTTATTAGTAACCTGCTTTAGTATTGGCTAGGTAGCATAGACATCGGTAAAGGCCAACACAGGACATAGATAATCTTCTCAAACAAGGACACAGCAACATTATAGAAGCATGTGTGTGTGTCTGTGCATGTGTAATAGAGAGTTTTTATACGTGTATATATGACATATACAAATTTGTAATAGAATATTTATGTGTGTGTTCATGCATTCAAGAGTCTAGACTATTATTTCTAGCAATATAAGACATAGTCATGACATTTATGTTTTTTTTTTTTTGTCTACCATATATTTGCGGTTTTTGTCCTATTGGTCCTGCAAATCTTCAAACAATTTGAAATTAGTCCTTCAAATTGTTGAAATTGCTATTACGTCCCTCAAAACTTACTAGCTCTTCATATTAATCCATGTAGTTAGCTAACAATTGATTTGAGGGGAATATTTCTTCCAAGTTAACTTTGGATTTCCTGGTACATCCATCTGCTTAAGTTTACCCAAACCCCTTTCTTTAAACGGGTTTAAACCCACATCCCTTTCTTTTAAACCCACATTTCTTTCTTTTAAACCCACATCTCTTTCTTTTAAACCCAAACCAGTTGCATATTCTTCCACAAAGGTCCAATTTTCTTGCCTAACCCATTTTACAACGGTCCAATCCTTTCTCAAATCTATAAATCCAAGACACTGTTCATGAATCTACCATCAACCTACATTCTGTCCTATAGAGAAGATTTTGTGGGGGATGCTCAATTAGGGGTAGTTTTGTAATTAACCATGCGGGGCTTAACTACTAGCCTGACCAGAGTTTACACATTGGACAGGAAAACTAATGGAGGGACCAATTTGAAAGAACTAATAAAATCTGAGGGACTTCATAGCAATCTTAATGGTTTGATGGACTAATTTCAAAATATTTAAGGAACCAATATAATAATAATAATAATCTTCACTTTTTACAAAATGTTCTGTCAAAAACTTTTACAAACTGTTAGATATTATCTAAACTTAGTCTCGTGCAAGTCAATATTTTATGGCATTTTCCACTATATAGTCTTTAGGGTATAAATGAAAATAAATAGATATTTCAAACACATAATATAAATAAAAGAAGGGGTAAATTACACTAAAGCCCCAAGAACTTTCAGCTATTTGTAGTACACCCCCAATAACATTCAAAATCGCACTAAACGCCCAATAACTGCTGCAAAAATCCCTCAAGTTAACATTGTTACATCTAACATGGCACGTGCAACTCGCTTGACTTAAAAGACCAAAATACCCCTTAAATTATTAAAAGCCTCTTTATGACCTTTTTTATATTTTCAACCCTAAAAATAGAAATCTCTCGTCTTTTGTCATTTGTTCTCTTCTTGTTCACACCCAGGTTTGGGCCCCAAACTCTTTTGTTGGTTCTAATTTATAGGGTTATCTGCAAATGTGAAAACTTATAGGGGGTTTTCTGCCATTCCAAAAGTTATTACCAGTTTAGTGCGATTTTGCAAGTTAAGAGTTTGCTGCAAAAAGCTGAAAGTTATTGGGATTTAGTGTAATATATCCTCAAAAGAGGCGGCATGTACAGCGTAGAATGTATGTCCATGGCATCATGTTTTAAATATAGGGCTTTGCTTCGGTACTCCATAATTAGATTTTTTTTCAATTTTTAAATTGCCGAAAAGTTGGAAACATGCTGGAATTGGAAACAGGCTGGAAAAGAGGGAGGGTAGTTCTGTCCATACCTATTATAGTCATTACCTACTAGATTTTTTCCTGATATCAAAAAACAAAAACAAAAAAATCTCACGCTTTTCCACCGCTCTTCCTCTCTCTTTCTCTGTCCTCCGTCTTCTTCGATCTCCTCACGCCCTTCGCTCGCCTTAAAGAAGAAGAGAAATCTCTTTTTCTTCCTCCAACCCCTCGCAAATACACGAAATTCCGAAGAAGATTGGAAATAGTTATTTTCAACTTGTCAATTTGATCTCTAATTTGCTGGTTAATTTTGTGATTTTTGTCCCTCCAGGATTCTGGGCAACTGGTTTGTCCCATTACAGGTACTCAACTTCTCGTATTTGGTTTCTATCTAGTTGTATGTTGGAAGACTCTTACTACAGTACTCAACTTCTCGATTTGGTTTCTATCTAGTTGTATGTTGGAAGACTCTTACTACAGTACTCAACTTCTCGTATTTGGTTTCTATCTAGTTGTATGTTGGAAGACTCTTACTACAGTACTCAACTTCTCGTATTTGGTTTCTATCTAGTTGTATGTTGGAAGACTCTTACTACAGTACTCAACTTCTCGTATTTGGTTTCTATCTAGTTGTATGTTGGAAGACTCTTACTACAGTACTCAACTTCTCGTATTTGGTTTCTATCTAGTTGTATGTTGGAAGACTCTTACTACAGTACTCAACTTCTCGTATTTGGTTTCTATCTAGTTGTATGTTGGAAGACTCTTACTACAGTACTCAACTTCTCGATTTGGTTTCTATCTAGTTGTATGTTGGAAGACTCTTACTACAGTACTCAACTTCTCGTATTTGGTTTCTATCTAGTTGTATGTTGGAAGACTCTTACTACAGTACTCAACTTCTCGTATTTGGTTTCTATCTAGTTGTATGTTGGAAGACTCTTACTACAGTACTCAACTTCTCGATTTGGTTTCTATCTAGTTGTATGTTGGAAGACTCTTACTACAGTACTCAACTTCTCGTATTTGGTTTCTATCTAGTTGTATGTTGGAAGACTCTTACTACAGTACTCAACTTCTCGTATTTGGTTTCTATCTAGTTGTATGTTGGAAGACTCTTACTACAGTACTCAACTTCTCGATTTGGTTTCTATCTAGTTGTATGTTGGAAGACTCTTACTACAGTACTCAACTTCTCGATTTGGTTTCTATCTAGTTGTATGTTGGAAGACTCTTACTACAGTACTCAACTTCTCGATTTGGTTTCTATCTAGTTGTATGTTGGAAGACTCTTACTACAGTACTCAACTTCTCGTATTTGGTTTCTATCTAGTTGTATGTTGGAAGACTCTTACTACAGTACTCAACTTCTCGTATTTGGTTTCTATCTAGTTGTATGTTGGAAGACTCTTACTACAGTACTCAACTTCTCGTATTTGGTTTCTATCTAGTTGTATGTTGGAAGACTCTTACTACAGGTACTCAACTTCTTGCCTTTAGTCATGAACTATCAAGTTTTGCCCTTTAGAAAATCATAAGGGAACATGCATTCTAGTATCTACTTTATAAATGTATGAAAACTTAGTTTCTCATGTGCTAGTATAACTAGGTGATTGCACCGATTCATTTGTATTCTTTGTACATATTATGGTGATTGAATTGACTTATGTACTGTTTCCACATATTGGAAGCAGAGGTCTACAAGGACATTTCAGCCATTAAAATCTGGGATCTTTATGTCAACAAATTACTTGCTCTCAAATTTGTTGCTGATGGTGCCTGCATTGTTCTCCAAGTCGATGAGATCACAATGGCTAAAGATGCAAAAGGACCAGCAAGGAGAGAACATGCTGGCATGGATGAGGATGAGACTTGTGATTATGTTAAGAAAATTCTCTACTAGAAAGAAAGGATTGTGAAAGATATCAAATGTGAGGTGTTAGCCAAAGCCTACCACTCGCACATTCCTGCACATGCTCTGAGCAATTTTATTTAGAGCTGCTGTTTAGCTCTTTGCTTTTGTGAGCCACTTTGGTTTTTGATGTATTTTTTGAGCTCTTTTTCTTGTATACTCCCAGGTGTACCTGGGATTGAGTCTGTACTTCCATTGCATATGGTATCACTTACCAAAAATAAAGCAAATCTTAGTAGAGACTTGTGGTTGGCTGTTTATCCTGTACCATTTAAATTAAAATTTTCTTGGTCAGAACGCGTTTTTTTTTTTTTGCCTTTTGCTATGTTCAGGTCATGTGGTCAACAATTTGCTCTTATTGACTGCTTTTATGTGGTTCTTACATTCAACATTCCGTTTATTTTAGTCGATAGTTGATTGAATATTTGGTTCTGTCCATTAAAAGTTATTTATCTGCACATTCTTAGTGTTCTCTTTGTGCTATTTATCATTCACAGGGATTTTTTTTTAACTAGTATATATACCTTTGCTTTAGAATTCTTGTTGGGCTTTGATTGCTTCGCTTGTTGGTGATTGCTTTGGCTGCTTGTTCCTTCGGCCAAGAGAATAAAGAAACTTGACTTTTTGTCATTGTGTGTCGTTGTCATTTGTGGTCGTAATGAGGATGAGTTGTTGTTATTGTTGTTATTTTGAGTAGCTCCTAGATGAAGACGGCTGCGCTCGGATGAAGATGAGTTGTGGTTGCACGTCAGGAGGCGGCGTATTTTTTTTCCCTTGAGAAATAATGGAGAACAAACCGCAAATGCTTTGGATGCTAATCCTTGGCCTGGTGCTCTATTATCTCAAATTTAGGAGGGTTAGCATTGTAAACCTCCCCCTCCCTCCCCCCCCTCCTGAAAAACTCTATCCAAACTCAGTGTCAGTTTCTACAACTTAATTATCTTCTATTAATTCCTAAACTACCCTTTTAGTTTTTAAGTTCAGATTTTTTACCCTTTTACCCGTGGAACTCCCTCTAACCGCAATATCCTATAATTATGGATATAGAGTGCTATATTATTACCGATGCCCTCGGTACTCTAAAAGGATTTATTGGTTTTTAGATTTATTAGAGTACCAAAGCTGTCAGCTTAAAATTAAAGGCTTAGGCACTGTTTGGCAACAAAAAATAGTGTCTTATCTAAGAGATTGTGTCTTATTGACTTGGTCAATAAGCTAGTAAAGCTGTTTTGTGACAAAAAATAGGAGATTATTTTGGAGATTGTGTCTTTTGTAAGTAGCTTTTGGAAAGCTACCTCAAGTAGCGTTTTGTATTTTGAAAGGAGCTGTCAAATTTTTTTTCCCGTTTTTGCCCCTAATAATTAGGGCAAATGAAAGCCCTTTTTCATTTCACGCCTCTCCCCTTCTGCTTCTCCTGAGCATGTTTCTATGCCATCTCCATTGAAGGCCATTGTCAAGGTAGCTTCGACCCTCCCTTTGGACTTCCTTTGTTTGTCCAACCCATCATATCAAGGTAAGTACCCAAAATCTTTTTTCGCTTTTTAATTTTTTCGGATTCTGTATATGGTTCTAATTTTGCAAAATTGTCTTTTATTTTAACTGTTTCAATTTTTTTTCTCTTCTGTTTCGATTTGGTAGCCATTATGGTTCTGATTTGTTTTGCCATTTTTGTGAAGTTTGTTTAATGGGAATTCTAGGTTGTTTGTTTAATGGGAATTCTAGGCTGGGTTTGGGGCTTCTCTGTTCTCGGTTCATTACGGTTTGTTTAATGGGAATTCTAGGCCGATTGTTTAATGGCAATTTATATAACTCTACACAGTTTGTTTCATCTTTTGGTAAGTTTTCATTAAGGTTATGAATTCACTGGATATGTAGAACTGGGTAACGTGTTTTGATTTGTTTTGCCAATTATGTGAAGAACGTTTAATGAAATAGAACAAATTAAAATCTCAAGTTTAAATAATTAGGGGTTGGGATTTATGAAAAACCGAGGTACAGAGTAAAATAATAAAGTTTATTATAGATGGAATCAAGTAATGTGTGAAGAACTATAATGTGTATTATAATGTGTGAAGAACTGATCTCTTTGTGAAGATTGTCGACATTTTCTTTTAGTTCTTAAAAACTTGAAGTTGTATTATAATGTGTATTTTTTTTCTATATTATAGATGGAATCAATAAATGATGATGTGGACAATCAAAAAAACAAAGGTACTGATGATGTGGAGGGAAAGACATTTAACTGGACAAACAATTTTACGATTGTATTGTTGGAGCTGTGTTTGGCATTCGTTGCTAAGAATGGGCGCAATCAACTATTCAAATGGCGAGACATTGCCAAAGACTTTGAGGCAAGAACTAATCGGAAAGTTAATAATTATAGAAGTTTAAAAAACAAGTATGATCAAATGAAGAGAGATTGGAGAATTTGGAAAGGTTTGAAGCAATCTGAAACTGGCCTAGGTTGGGATTACATAACTGGAAAGCTTGATTGTTCCAATGAGTGGTGGGAGATAAAAATCAAGGTTAGTTGTTTTATCACATAGTCATAATTGTTAAATTAAAGAAAAGATAATATTTTCTATGATTTAATAGTATATGTTATTGTGTAGGAGAAACCTGAAGCTAAAAAATTTCGTAACAAAGGAGTACCACGCGCCATTGAAGAGCTATGGGATCAACTATACTCAGATGTAGTAGCTAACGGGTTAGAATGCGTTACTCCCGGCATGAATCCTTCAAGTGTGGTTGTGAATGATGTACAATATGGAAATGTTGAGGGGGTTCAAGTAGGTGTTGAAGAAGAGGAAACCAATAATGAAGAGAGAGTACTTGGTGAGTATGAGGATACTCAAAATCAAGTTTACCCAGAATATAGTCAATACTCATCTCGCTTGGAAAATCTAGAAAGAAGTGAGGGTATTTTTTGGCGTGAGTTTTCAAATGAAGTGCTTTATGCTGATCAACAACCTAACCAAAGCCAAGGTGTTACCCAAGTACCAACTAGTGATAGGAGGACTTCTAAAGAACCACAAAAAACTGCCACAAAAACAGTGAATTTTGTGCCAATGAAGCGTAAAATGAGACAATCTATGGGATCCGCAATGATGAACCATCATCTTGAAAACATGGTTGAATTTTGTGGTCGTGTAGCCCAAGCACTTGAGTCAGATTGTAGTACTCCTGATAGCGTGACAAATACTCAAACACCAGAAATTGTGCTGTAATGGTGATGAATGTTCTTAACATTATGGATGGTTTGAAAAAGGGTAGTGCTTTGTGGTGTTATGCTGTTTATTTGCTTGAGGATGCTATGAGAAGGGATCTTTTCTTTGCTATGGAGGATGATGCTTCTAGGTTGGCTTGGTTAAAGTTTATGTATGATATGAAGGCCAAGTAAAGGTTTGAACTATGTATTAGTTTAATTAAGTGTTGTAATTTTAGATATTTCAGCTGTTGTATGTGTTTTATTAAGTGTTGAAGTTGTGTTTAATTTGGTTGTATGAATTCTTAAGTTTATGGTTGTATGGACTGTTAAACTTTGTGGTCGTGTGTAATTTGGATTGTACCTTGTTTACACTTATCTACATTTTTTTAAACTAATCATTGTTTAGGTGTATTATGGATATGAAGAAAAGGAGAAAGAAAAAGCAGAGAATATTTGGGCTTATGACTGCATGTACAACAAGTGCTATAGCTACCTATTACTACAAATACATTTACAAAGAACCATGCATGACGTCACATCAAAGAGGGGAAGATTGGATGAGAGAAGTTCTTAATGGACATCCTATTCGATGTGTGAATGCCTTTAGAATGGAATTAGGAGTATTTTTGCAACTATGTGAAGATTTACAATCCAAATATGGATTAACACCTAGTAGGAACATGATAGTGGTTGAAAAAGTGGGTATATTTGTTTATACTATTGCATTGGGTCTCTAATAGAGATGTTGGTGAGCGATTTCAACGTTCGGTGAGACTATTAGTAGAACCATTCATGAAGTTTTAGAAGCGATTTGTGGTAGAAATAAAGGTTATATGGGTCTTGCATGGGATGCTATACAAGTAAAGGTTTGAACTATGCATTAGTTTAATTAAGTGTTGTAATTTTAGATATTTCAGCCGTTGTATGTGTTTTATTAAGTGTTGAAGTTGTGTTTAATTTGGTTGTATGAATTCTTAAGTTTATGGTTGTATGGACTGTTAAACTTTGTGGTCGTGTAGCCCAAGCACTTGAGTCAGATTGTAGTACTCCTGATAGCGTGACAAATACTCAAACACCAACAAATTGTGCTGTAATGGTGATGAATGTTCTTAACAGTATGGATGGTTTGGAAAAGGGTAGTGCTTTGTGGTGTTATGCTGTTTATTTGCTTGAGGATGCTATGAGAAGGGATCTTTTCTTTGCTATGGAGGATGATGCTTCTAGGTTGGCTTGGTTAAAGTTTATGTATGATATGAAGGCCAAGTAAAGGTTTGAACTATGCATTAGTTTAATTAAGTGTTGTAATTTTAGATATTTCAGCCGTTGTATGTGTTTTATTAAGTGTTGAAGTTGTGTTTAATTTGGTTGTATGAATTCTTAAGTTTATGGTTGTATGGACTGTTAAACTTTGTGGTCGTGTGTAATTTGGATTGTACCTTGTTTACACTTATCTATATTTTTAAACTAATCATTGTTTAGGTGTATTATGGATATGAAGAAAAGGAGAAAGAAAAAGCAGAGAATATTTTGGCTTATGACTGCATGTACAACAAGTGCTATAGCTACCTATTACTACAAATACATTTACAAAGAACCATGCATGACGTCACATCAAAGAGGGGAAGATTGGATGAGAGAAGTTCTTAATGGACATCCTATTCGATGTGTGAATGCCTTTAGAATGGAATTAGGAGTATTTTTGCAACTATGTGAAGATTTACAATCCAAATATGGATTAACACCTAGTAGGAACATGACAGTGGTTGAAAAAGTGGGTATATTTGTTTATACTATTGCATTGGGTCTCTCTAATAGAGATGTTGGTGAGCGATTTCAACGTTCCGGTGAGACTATTAGTAGAACCATTCATGAAGTTTTAGAAGCGATTTGTGGTAGAAATAAAGGTTATATGGGTCTTGCATGGGATGCTATACAACCAAAGGATCGAAACTTTCAATTTATTAATCTCATGGATACCCCTTGTTGTATCGCCCGTTTTGAACTTACAGCCTCTTACATAGTTTTCTTTTTGTACTTGCTACGCCGCGGAGTGAAATCTTTTTCAATCCTTTATCCTCAGCAGGTTATTTTGTTAGATTACAATTTTCTCTTTCTAAAGGCAGAATAATTATTACCTGGGGTCTTCCCGCAAATTAACCCTAAAACATGTATTATATTCGAAGAAGAGATCAAGGAATAAAACACGACCCAGATGAGAAATCACACCAAATTTCAATAAAAACTAAATCTTTTACCCTTCAAACAATAACAAAAAAGATGAGAGGAAAACTCACAGGGTCGCTGGCAACAAGGCGAGAAATTCGATCGACGACCTCAAGATTGTGCTTTGATCCTGCCCAAACCACCTTCATCGCCTCTACGTCGAACTTCGCAGCCTTTCTCTCATCCTCCTCCATCTCTCTTTCTCTCTCCCCATCCCTCCATCCTCCATCTCTCTTTCTCTCTCCCCATCCCTCCATCCTCCATCTCTCTTTCTCTCTCCCCATCCCTCCATCCTCCATCTCTCTTTCTCTCTCCCCATCCCTCCATCCTCCATCTCTCTTTCTCTCTCCCCATCCCTCCATCCTCCATCTCTCTTTCTCTCTCCCCATCCCTCCATCCTCCATCTCTCTTTCTCTCTCCCCATCCCTCCATCCTCCATCTCTCTTTCTCTCTCCCCATCCCTCCATCCTCCATCTCTCTTTCTCTCTCCCCATCCCTCCATCCTCCATCTCTCTTTCTCTCTCCCCATCCCTCCATCCTCCATCTCTCTTTCTCTCTCCCCATCCCTCCATCCTCCATCTCTCTTTCTCTCTCCCCATCCCTCCATCCTCCATCTCTCTTTCTCTCTCCCCATCCCTCCATCCTCCATCTCTCTTTCTCTCTCCCCATCCCTCCATCCTCCATCTCTCTTTCTCTCTCCCCATCCCTCCATCCTCCATCTCTCTTTCTCTCTCCCCATCCCTCCATCCTCCATCTCTCTTTCTCCTCCTCCATCTCTCTTTCTCTCTCCCCATCCCTCCATCCTCCATCTCTCTTTCTCTCTCCCCATCCCTCCATCCTCCAAAACAATGAGGAAGGGGAAGAAGAGAAAGAGAGATGGAGGATGGAGGGATGGGGAGAGAGAGAGATGGAGGATGGAGGGATGGGGGGAGAGAAAAAGAGAGATGGAGGAGGCGGGAAGAAGACAATGGGGAAGGGGGGAGAGAGAGAGATGGAGGAGGAGGAAAGAAGACAATGGGGAAGGGGGGAGAGAGAGAGAAGAAGAGAGGAGGAGGGGAGAGAGAAAGAGAGATGGAGGATGGAGGGGGAGGGAGAGAAAGAGAGATGGAGGAGGAGGAAAGAAGACAATGGGGAAGGGGGGAGAGAGAGAGAGAGAGAGAGAGAGAGAGAGAGAGAGAGAGAGATGGAGGATGGAGGGATGGGGAGAGAGAGAGAGAGAGAGAGAGATGGAGGGAAGAAAGAAGAATTAAAATTTAGAGGACTAAATGGAAAATTCGGAGTAGGCCTTATTGATTAAGTAAGTCACTTTGATCTTATTGTCGAGTCAATTTTAGGCCTTATTGGAAACCGTGTGTCAATTTTAGGCCATCGGTAATTTAGCCATTTAGAAATAAAGTGCTAAATTTATAATATGTTTTAATCATGTATTGTATGTTTATCAAAATCAGCATTTTAACCCCCGCTGGTGGCCCAATAGTTCGGTGTTGGGCCCTTGGACTAAGAGATTGAAGGATTGACAGGTGGTTATTCGGTGTTGGGCCCTGGGACTAAGAGATGAAGGATTGACCGGTGGTTATGTCACCTATGTGGATTCAGATCCTCTCTAATTAGGTGGCGGTAATTGGTGAGTGTCCAGTTCCTTAATATTGACCATTTATTATAATTTTAAGGGAAGTGATTATGCTATCTGTAATGTTGTTCATATAGTGGTTTTCAAAATACCATTGTGTAAATAGTTATTTTTTATTCACGATAAAACAAAAATATAGAAACTAAATTAGAAATTTCTAAAGTCTTAATCACATATAGCGGTTTTCAAAATATCATACTTTACATAATTATATTGCTTTCATTTTTTATAGATTTATTTCTTGGTACAAATTTATATATGGTTTTAGAAACTGAACTTGAAAATTCAAGAGTTGTTTTATCTGATATTAATTGGAGAGTTATTTTTCTATATTTTTAGTTTCTAAAAAAATCATATTTTACTATTACTTAGAATTTTATTTACCAAAATCAACAGTTGTATTTTGAAGACCACTATATGAATAGTAGAAACCCTAGATGGCATAATTATTTACCTTGAAATTGGAATAAATGCTTGAATTTAAGACCTTCGTTTGTTAATTTCATATCGGATATAAAAGTTCAAAAAATGAAAAAAATGACACAAGAAACTTTGAATGTGTGATTTAAAGTCTGAATTTTGGATCTTCGTTGTTAGTAGGACTATTCACATGTTGTCCTTATTAATTTGTCTTTTCAATAGTTTTACTACAAGAAAAACGATATCTTTCAAGGTTTGAAAATTTTCCTAAGAGGTAAATATCCTTATCCTTATGTTTTACAGAGGAGATGTCGGTTTTAATGAATAATATTGTTGTATATTAGCATAAAGAATGTGATATTACAATTTTGTGGGAAGTTACTTCTTTTAGACACATTGAAAATGATATTAAACTTTGTGTATTAGTAATTGTTGATATCTTCATATATAATATTTATTGTTCTTACACTGATTGTATTATGCATTCTACCTATGAATCTTGTTTGGGATAAAAAATTCTTTATTATCATCATTAAGTATAGGTTTAAAAATCAATCTTATTAGAGAGGGTCTAATTCATTTAATTAGGTGGTAATTAGAGAGGGTCTAATTACCACCTAATTGGAGAGGATCTGAATCCCACTCATGTCATCGGTGTCAAGTTAATCAGATTGTTGGTTAATTGTTTGGATGACTAGTCATCGATTAAATATTAATTGGACTGTTAATCACTTCTAATATTTTCCGTCAATTGATACTACTTATTTCAAAGGACATGACATAAAAAGTTTTGATCATTTGATATAATGGATTCTTTTATGTGTAATATCTTGATCACTTATAAAATGTAAATTTGTGACACATCGGACAACTTGTATTGGGTAATTATATTGCATGACATTTTATTTTTAAAAATATTAACTTGTGACATATTGAGTATTGCTTAAAATAAATGAAAATTTACAACTTAAATTGACGAAGGTATTAGAACAATTAGTATTTAATTACATGACCATCATCCAACATAAATATGAACATCCAATTATGAGATAAATACAGTGACTAATAATTCAATTAATTATGATAATAATGCGTTATTTCTTGTACATGTTAAAAACGAGCAAGGGTTCTATCAGAACGTCCCACACTGTGCGAGCAATATAATGATATTGAAATTTTTGAAATTTTAGTTTCTAGATGATTCACGCGTATTATATCACATCGAATGATAGTGAATTTTGATTTAAAAATCCGAATTTTAAATTAGCTTCCCATTTCTACATGTCGAATTCTACATTTGCAAAACGCTGCACCGAACAAAGTTTCAGGGACATGTGCTAGAAAGGCTTTCTTTTAATTTATTTTGGAATGAGCGTTTCGTTTAAAAATGTGATGTGGCTTATATCCTTCTTATATTTCTTTCAAAATTCTTGTTCTCTTATTCCAGTTAAAAATGATTCGAGCATTAAATCTTACCTAACTAATAATGCATCTTTTATATTTGAATCGATTTATTCCACTTTCAGTTGTGTACTGTAGTGAAAAAGTTGCCCGTTAAATTGCTTGTAGCATCACTACCAGCATAGTGAGTCACAAAACGTCACACTTTGAAAAATTACCATTTATAGAGTAAAAGGATAAGAAAAATGTATAAAATATCCTTTTTCAAAAATAATCAACTAGTCTTATTTGATAGAAGCCGACATATTATTTGGTGACCAGGGGCAAACATATCCATTTTTTGGTTAGCAGTGTCAGTGATGAAGCAAAGTCAGAAAAACGTGTTGTGAAATTTACAAAGTTTAGGGGGTTTAATACAAACACAGAAGTTTGTGGAGGTTTTTTGAAATTCACGATTATTTAATTATATATAGTATTCCAGTGCACACGATGTGTGCATACAACACATAAAATGGAGCAGTGGTGTAGTCAGAATGCGAGAGCATTTCCGTTAAGTTTTCCAAGCGTGAGAGCATCTACGTTGATCTATTTTTTCCAAAGGCTAAATTACCATTTTGGTATATTTAGTAGCACCCTTTTACCAACAAGGTATATTTATTGGCACCGGCGACATCAAGGTATATTTAGTGTTCCCCAGTTTGCCATTAAGGTAATTCTGATCACCGGCGATAATTTTAAATTTAAAAATAGTCACGTGATGGCACGTGATATCATTTTAAACGTTTTTGAAAGGCGATGTGGCACAACTTACATTACGTGGCATGAATTAGGCGGGTTAATAACTGCCAGCATTCTCTCTCCCCGCCCCCAAAAACAACGAAAAAAGCGGAGGATCTTAATCTTTCCCCAAATCGCTCATCAACACCAGAAGGAAGACGACGAAGAGAAGAGAGAGAGAGAGGATAAGTGTGGTCCAAAAGGAGTAGCTTTGGTGGTGGTTGAGATTCAAAATTGGGTCCTTGTAGTGGTCCCGAAGGTATGTTCAAGTTCTGCAAATTAGGTTTTTATTTCTGGGGGTTATTGAAGTAGTAGATGGTTAATCAGTTACCTGTCATGAGACTAAATGGTGTTTTTTTGTTGTGAATTATTTTTATTGCATTGAATTACAGAATTTAGGGTTCACGGAATTTTGAATTTGTGAAAATGTGTCTTGCAATTACGATAATATTTACCAATTTGCATGTTTTGAACTTGGTTTTTTTAAAATTTCCTACAGATGTCTGGGTGTGTTTTGGTGAAATTTAGGCATGGTGGTCAGCTATTGTTTGGGTCTGGGGGAGTTGTTGAATATTTTAGAGGGAAATTTGATGTGGAATTCATTGAAAAACAAGCAATTTCTTTACCATTGCTAATGAAAATTTTGGAGAAATATGGCTACAATAATGTGCAAAATCTGTATTATGCTATACCTGGCAGTGGGAGTTTGAGAGTTTTAAATTCAGACAATGACCTGGTGGAAATGTTAGTGCATGCTGATAATCATAAAGCTATTGAAGTTTTTGCTGCTCACAAGATTGATGTGCCCTTAGAGGATGAGATACCGTTGGTGGGTGTCACTCCCAATCCTATGCCCAATCCTATGCACAAAACCCCCACAAAGATGAAGAAAGTCTGTCACAAAAAGAAGTTAACCCCCAGAAGAAAACTTCCCATCCCACAACAAGCCCCTCAGACAAAACTTAGATCTCCTACTCCTCCAAAGGCAGCCCCAATTGCTGATCAAAATTCATCCTCATCGAAAGTGATGACTCATTGAGGATGAAACATATAAAATTGACTTGATGAGCCTATGGATGATGATGAAATGGATGATGATGACTTTGTTGATGAGTTTGCAAATGTTACTAACAAGTCTAATGCACATGAGACCAATGCAAATGAGATCAATGCATGAGGATGCAGTTGCACCAATGAAAGGAGAATGATGATGATGATAACTCTATCTCTTCATGTGATAGTAAAGCTAAAGAGGCTCTAAGTAGTGATGATGATGAGTTATTTGAGGTGAGACAGAGAACTAGAGGGCTTTGAGTCTTGAAAAGGCGAATTGCAATAAATAGTGGGGCAATACTAACAAGTGATGATAGAGGTCCTGAAGTAACAAATTCACTTAGAGGCCCTAAAGTAACAAATGTTGATAGAGGAGAAGCTTCAAATGAAGACAGAGGCCTTGATGCTCAAGCTCAAGCTCAGCCAGATATTGCACATGCACAAAGTGTTCCACATACTATAGGTGATCAAGCTCCAACTGGTTCTAATCCACCATCACAAGTTCATACTGGGCATTTAAACTTTAGTGGTAAGAAATTAAGAGGTACTATCCCTAGAAAGAGCAAATGGCCAGATGCTTGGACATCATATGAGGGAGGCTATCAATCTGATCCAAGAAATAGTGATGATGAGGGTGCATTGGTTGATAGTGAAGAGGAAGAAAATATCCACAGGAGGAGAAAGAAGAGAAGGAGAAGGTAAATTACTCATTTTTCAATGAAAACATAGACATGAGTTCTGTTATTTTTTCTTCTGGCTTAAAGTTCACATCAAGGGAGATTCTAAAAGAGGCTGTTCTCAATTATAGTATCCAACAACATTATGATTTAGTGTACTTAAAAAATGATAAGAAGCAACTCCAAGTAGGTTGCTCAAGGTGTCGTTGGCAAATTAATTGTGGACCATCAGCAGAGAGAGAGGATGAAGGAGCATGGCAGATAAAATACATGAATCTAGATCACACTTGCAACAGGACTTTCAACAATAGGTTAATATCATCAAACTGGTTGGCACATGAGTACTTGGACAAAATTTTAAGAAATCCTAGGTGGAAGCCAAGTGAAATGAAAGAGGATATGCAGAACAATCATGAGATCAATGTGAATTTGAGGAAATGTCAGAGAGCCAAAGATATAGCTTTAAATGCTGTTCATGGTTTAATGAAAAGACAATATGGTTTGTTGAGACCATACATGGCAGAGCTCATGAGGTCAAATGAGAATACAAGATGTGTGTTGAAGGTGGTAGAAGGAGACGCTGGACAACCTGCTACTTTTTTGAGATTTTATGTGTGTTTTGAAGCATTGAGGTCAGGTTTTGTTGCAAGTTGTAGACCAATATTTGGTGTAGATGGTTGTTTTCTCAAGCATGCTTGTGGTGGCCAACTATTGTGTGCTGTAGGGAGGGATGGGAATAATCAGATGTGGCCTATAGCATGGGCTGTTGTTGAGGGTGAGACAAGGAATTCTTGGGAGTGGTTCTTGAGAATACTGTCAGTGGATCTGGACATGGGTGATGGTCAGGGCTTTACTGTCATTTCTGATCAACAGAAGGTAATGACCAATATTTGATTGTCTACATTTAGCCAAAGTTGTTTTTATTTTCTCTATGTTTGCATATTACTCAATTGCATGCTGACAATTCAATATTATTTGCACAATACAGGGATTAGTGCCTGCAATTCATGAGTTATGGCCAAGGATTGAACATAGACAATGTGCTAGACACATTTATTCAAACTGGAGGAAGATGCACCAAGGAAAATTACTGCAAAAGCAATTTTGGAAGTGTGTCAAAGCTCAAACTATGGGAGAGTTTGCTGTGGAAACAGAGAAGCTAAGGGGGTATTCAGCTCAAGCATATACAGATTTCATGACAAGGGATCCATTCACATTTTGTAAGTCACACTTTCAAACAAATAGCAAATGTGATGTCGTAGATAATAACATGGCAGAAACATTCAACTCTTTTATATTGCTTGCAAGATTCAAGCCAATTATATCTATGCTAGAAGATATTAGATTGGCTATATTGGACAGAATGCAACAAAAATTTAAGCTGATTGAAGCATTTTATCAAAATGGAGGGATTGCCCTAGGATACACAAAAATTGAAAGAAGCATATCTTTGAACAATCAAATTGTCAAGTGCTGCTGGAATGGTCTAGATGATGAGAGTGGGTTTGAAGTGATACATAAGAGTGTTAGTCACAAAGTGCACTTAGGCAATTGGACTTGCTCATGTAGGATGTGGGACTTGACAGGATTCCTTGTTGTCATGCTATTAGTGCAATTTTAAAATGAGAAGAGTGCCGGAGGATTATTGTTCAATATACTATAGACAGAAACCTATCTAGAACTTTATAGTAAAATGTTAAATCCAGGTTGAGGGTAAAAAATTTTGGGATATGGAAGGAGAGGGTATGATATTACCTCCTAACATTGTAAGAAGAAGACTTGGGAGGCCCAAAATAGCTAGAAGAAGAGACCCTCGAGGGACCAAGAAACCCTAACAAGGCATCCAAACAAGGAATTCAATACAAGTGTTCCAACTGTGGAGGATTTGGACATAATAGAAAGAATTGTTCTGATCCACCACCACCACCACCAACACAAGTAAGGGTTTTCCTTTCTCTCTCTATTTTTTTCACCATTCTTTATCTACTCTATACTACATTATTTCTCTCCATGAAACTTGTCTTTGCGGGATCCTCACCACACCCATCACTGGAGCACAGTTCAAGGAAGAAGAAGGGGTAGGCCTAAGGGAAGTAAAAATACTTCATCACAAGCTTCATTGAGCAATCCTACCATCCCTGCTGCAGTATTGATAGAGAAAAGAAAGCAGAGATACATTTCAGTTAGAGGAGAGTCTTCACAAGCAAGCAATGCAGTTGGAGGACCATCACAAGCTATAAGTGTGAGGGGTGGTAGGGGTAGGGGTAGAGGCAGGGGCAGAGGCAGAGGAAATCAACAACATGTTCCTCAAGGATATGGATTATGGCATGGAGAGCAGGGAGAAGTTGTATGGAGAGATCCATCACAGATAGGTTCATCACAGAATGAATCTGATGTGTTACCTTGATCACAAGTGTATTCTTATTTTGGGTTCTCATTTTGGGTTTTGGTTTTTGGGTTCTCCTTTTGGGTTTTTGAGAAAAATTGTAAACAATATGACATATACGTTTAGATTTGTGAAACAATGTTAATGATATGACTTCTATTATGTGCAACTGCCTTATATTATGGATTATTGTCTGCATTTTTAAGCATTTCAATGTGCATATGCAGTTTGGCCTCTTGTTGTTATTGGTATATACCATGTCTCAGTTTCAATGTGCATATTGAGTTTGGTATTTTGATATGTGCAATCTGGATTACTATTGATGTGTGCAATCTGGGTTATTATTAATGTGTGCAATCTGAGTTACCATGTATAGGTGGGTATAGGTTGATGTTATTGGTATATATCAACAATATATTCTTACACATTGTGTTTATATTCCCATCAAAGATTTTGTCATTCTATTGCACATAATCCACAGACACATCCACAACCATACACATTGTGCATATATTGCACATCATCCACCATCCAGATATGCACAGTAGAAATTGTAAATAACACAATCTTATGAACACATTAATATCATAAAATCAAGTTACATTCATCAAATTACATCTCATGCACTGCTACATAATTCAGATTTTACAATAAAATTAACTCCCACTCTTAAAACCACACATAAAAACAAAATAGGGTGAGAACTATGATCATGAACCTGCACCCCCATAGATACAAACTCATTTTCACCTTTTGTTGTTCAATTTCACTAACATATGTTGATCTCTCCATCCTTACTTTCAAAATCTCTTGCATACAACTCTCAGTTTCACCATGGCATAGCTCAATCTCTTCCTTCATCTTGGCAATAATATCATGACAATTCCTGAGCTCTCTCTCACAACCTTCAACCGTCCATCTTTAGTCGATATTTTCCTCCTCATGTCACTAAGTTCCTCTCTTATAAGTGGGAAAAGTTGGGATGCAACCAAACACATTGGTGAGTCGAACCACTCCCACATACCGCAACCACCCCTCTGCAACTCAAGATCATAAAAATCATAAATAAAAAAAAACACACACACACAAATTTATCAAACTCAATCAACACTTACTCTGTACTTTGGGCATCTGTAAAATCTCCTGCCTGGGTTCTCGTCTGTCATTGATGTATAGTAATTACATTCCAACCCACAATGACAAATTTGAACACCACTCCCCCTGGCAGCTCCATTCCACCTTTGAAAACAAGCCATATTGTTAAAACCATGGCCAGTGTTCACCCCACTATTAATGGAACGAGAGCTAGAGCTTGAAGAAGGCATGGGGTCGGAAACGAGATCAATTTCACCCTTGCTTTCAGCCCCAATTTGGATCTGAGCCCTAATTCTCTTTAGGCTATAAAAGAACCCAACTACCATTGCTATGTCATCCAACTTCAGCCACATCAGTGAGACTACATGGACAAATGATATCACGTGCCATCACGTGACTATTTTTAAATTCAAAATTGTCGCCGGCGATCGGAATTACCTTAATGGCAAACTGGGGATCACTAAATATACCTTGATGTCGCCGGTGCCAATAAATATACCTTGTTGGTAAAAGGGTGCTACTAAATATACCAAAATGGTAATTTAGCCTTTTTCCAAATGAGAGGGTATTTCCATTGTTTTTTGTCAGTGTCATGATTTTATCTTTGACTTTTCAAAGTGTTGAGAGCGTTTTTTGAATTTCTAAAAGGATTTTTTCCTAGAAACTTCCTTAATAGGACAAATTTTTGATTTAGACCCTTTTTGGGTTTCATTTTTAAAAAAAACGACCCCATTGAGTTTTATTTGTCATTTTTTCGATTTCACCCACCGACCAAACCGGGTCAAAATGGCGAACTAAAACTTCACTCGAATTCATTTCCGTGAAGTTTTGAACTTAAAACTTCACGGAAATGAATTCCGTGAAGTTTTATTATAAAACTTCACGAATTCATTTCCGTGAAGTTTCGGATTCTTTACAAATCGACCGTGTTCAACCGGGTCGAATTTATAAATAAATATCTGAAATAGGTCGAAATTTTAAAAATAAATTCTTAAAAGGGTCTAAATCGAAAATTTGTCCTCCTTAATAATAGAGTAATTATCACGAAACCATCTTTCATTTTCAATTTATACATAAACCATCTTTTAAGTTGATTTTTGTTGCAATCAACCACCTCCTAGTCAAATTCTTCACTTAAAACCCAAAATTACCATTAAAAACTCACATTCAATGTTCATGACTCATTTTTTAGTATTTGGGTCTTATTAGGATACAAGTCACGTACATTGAACTTGAATTTTTTAAGCTTAGTTTTGATTTTTGAGTGAAACTTTGACTAGGAGGTGGTTGATTGCAACAAAAACCAACTTTAAAGATGGTTTATATATAAATTGAAAATGAAATGTGGTTTCGATAATTACCATATTATTAAGGTGGTTTCTAAGAAAAACCCTTTCTAAAATTGAGAGAGAGAGAGAGGATCAAAAGGGAGCTTTTCTAAAATATAGAGTACAAGTTGCATGTGAAGATCTTTTTTCAAAAAGTATTTGTTGATCCACAGGGAGGGGCATTGGACGGATTATTAAAGGAGATTGGATATGCCATTCTTAGATAGGTATGCCGTAGATTTGAGGTAGTATATTTCCTTAAATTATTCTTTATTATACTCAGACTAGGATACATTTCACTGTACTCCGATTTATACATTAGAAATAAATACTACCAAAATGGCAGAACCCTTGCAGTATAAGAATGTGAAAAATGAGCTGAAACAACCTGAGAACAATAAATTATATGATTTATTCTATAAAAAAAAATATATGATTTACTACTCAAAAAGACTATGGGTAAATTTGATCACACCCCAACACAAATTTCCAGAGGAGACAGTACCCTCATTCAGGTTACTGAAACTCAAAACATAATCGACTCAACAATAATATATAGACAACAAATTCAAGAAAAATGATATTTCATTAGACAAATAATAATATGATACATTCTTAACTCCTCTCCGATAAAAAGAAAAAAGAAAACAAAATTGGAGGGATTGACAATGTAAGAAGTGCTTTATCTGGATTTATCATTCAACAAAATTTAGTAACATGTTCTTATTCTTAAAAAGAAAGAATTCATGTCACTTCCATAAACAGGACCACAGTTAGAAACTGCTGACTCAAAATATCTCAACCGAAAAAACTGAACCAGGCACAAGAATGCCTTCCAAAGCCCTTCAAAGTTGATGCCATCTCTATACAGCTTGGATTGGACTCGAACTCGACCCAGAACCATTTGTAGGATTATTTCTATGGAATGCAGAAATCCTTTCAGAACCTCCAAAACTCATTTGACCGGCTGGTTCACCACCGAGGCTCAGTTTTGAAATGCCCGGGACATCATCAACATTAATCGGTACTGCAGAATGTACTGCGGTGGGTTTAACAACCGAGTGTGTACTGTTTACCGTAACATCTGCCCCATAGCAACCCCAGATTGGATACGAAAATGGAAAGAATGGCGAGCAGGGTACCACTACATAAGGATACGGCATAGTTCCAGGCTTTGGAATACCTCTTTCTACTTCTCCAGGTGAAGGTGCAGGAACTGGATTGTTAGAATTGGAACTAGTTGACTCATGTTCTGCTTCCACATGGGGTGAAGGTGCTGCGACTGGATTGCTGCTTTGTGCTTCAAGCTGTAAAGAAAGTTGGGCATGGTGTTATTGAGGCAAGAAAATAAAGAAAAAGGTTAAGGTCCACACTACAACAAGATAAGAGAGACCAACTTCATTGGGCATCATATCAAACAAGCTGGTTCTTTTCTTTCTTTTGTGTGCATTCATCTGACGAATAAAGTATTTTTGAGCATGGCTGGCAACTTGAGTAGATGTTCTTGAGACCACAAAGTTGCGTGCAATGCCTCTCCAATCACCTTTGCCTAGTTTCCGAAGTCCAAGCAGGAACATCTTGTGTTCTTCTTCTGTCCATGCCACACCTGCATTTAGAAATATGAAAAGCTTCAGAAAGAATCAAGTAGAAAAGGACCTTCACACTTCAAATTCTTCAATATTGCCTATGATTCTTTGTATATTGCTCAGGAAAAGAAAAAAAAATTAAAATTAACCAATATATCTACAAGGAACCTAGGCCTACTAGTTCATAACCCTCACATACATCATTGGAAAACCATTGACACCACCAAAAAAAAAAAGGAGGAAAACACAAATAAAAGGACATAATACCAAACTGGTAAAGCACCAGTAAAGCAGAGGAAAATTTGACCCCCTAAACCACAGTTTATCCCGGGAAAGAACTGGAGTTCCTCCACTCAGGGACCACTTCCAGTAATATCGAACTGGTAAAGCACCTTCCAACTACCACAAACTATCAGCTTGCAAACTCTTGAAAAACATATTGAGAAGAGTAACTCTAAAATTTTCATTAATTGTTCTTTATATCCAAAAAAAAAGAAAATAAAGAGTGTGAAAAAGAATTCTATGAAACTGTCAGATTGATGAAAACTACTCCATAATCTTAACAATGGAAAGACGATTCTGCTTTGTACCCAATTGCCTAAAACTAATATTCGTTCTTTCTTATTTACACTTTATGCTCTCTGTACCCAATATCAACATCCTTTTTAATTACAAGGCTTATAATGTTATATAAAGCAGTTTAGGTAAGGAATAGGGAACCGTTGCACAGGATCATATTATAAGAAAAATCAGGACATGGAGCAGAACTAGGAAACTATGAAGCAAGGAGGATTTAAATTTTAGTTCTGTGTAAACTCAAACCACCACAAATAGGTGTGCCATATCTACTCTACCCATGGGTAATACCCATTCTGCGAAGTATATACCATTCAGAAAGCCCCTATCTACCCAAAAATCCTTCTTTCAAATAGAGATGCAGATAGGACATCCAGATGTCCAAGCATCCAAATGTCAAAATTTTCCACATGAACCCAAAACCACAGGATGAAACTGCAGAATTCTCAATCAGTGCACTTGTTTCTGGTCAACAATCGTCCTGACAAGCATTTACATCTTGTGACAGATCCAAAACATGTTCACAGTCCCATAATAAGGAGAATAGTAAATAGTGCACCAATGCATGAAAGACACCTTGGCTAACCAAAAGTGACATAGTGCAATATTATTTACCAAGAAAGTTTGTTCAGTTATACTAACTTTAACGTACCCCGATCCCCCGATGCCTAAGTTTCATGTTGCATCCAAGAAATTGAATTTCAATCAAATTAGAAACTACATGAAAGTAATCCTCTTATTGAGTCTGCCGTATTTACAACGCAACAGGCTGAAAATCTAAAAAAATTGCATATATGCGGGGAAAAAAATGTACACAAGGGCTCAGCGTTTACCATATACTAGCACCTGTGGCTACAATCTGTACTAAAAATCAACTTCCAATTGAGGGAAAGTTTATTTATGTTATCTACTTAAAAAATTAAGTGATAGAAAGATCTTTCACTAGATTATACTTCCCAATACTTCTGAACCCTGCTTTACCAATCTAAATAAATAAGAAATTTCCAACTACCACAAAGGAGTAAGTATAGGCTGATCCAAAGTTTCTTTCACTCACAAGTCCAGAAAAGAGATTTATGTCAATAATTTTAACATCAATAAATTAAGGTTTCAGCTTTAAAGCTATACCATGATTCAAAACATGGAAGAAAATGTCTATGCCACACATTGTTTTATTAAAGAGAAGAAATAATATTCAGTAAAATTGTCATAAGTACCTAACATGGATACATACATTATACGCTAATTTCTTACCTAAATAATCCAAACACACCGTCTCCCAAACTATACACCAAAATATCTCACCAGATAATACAAAGATATATCATTCATAAAAGTTAATCACGAAATTAAAAAATTAACTACCAGCCCCAAGACAATCAACAAAAATCAGAACTATTTTCAATCTAAATAGGCTAAATTCAGTTCAGCACTGTAAAATTTAAAAATAAAACAAAAGAAAGGGCACAAATTTCACCAGATGATACAAAGATTTAAAACTTTACTCTACACCAAAAATAAACCAACTACACACACGCTCAAACTATACACCAAAATATTAATGTATCTTCTACTACAAAAAGGTCGAATCTTCAAATAAGAAAATCTTAGCAAGACCCAACCCAAAGCACCAAAATTGACGTCCATTGTCAACCTAAACAGGCTAAATTCAAAGCAAATGTCACATTGAAAAAAAAAAAAAATCATCGAGGCAACGGATTCAAACCTTTCTTCCTCTCTGTGGACCCCTTAGCAGCAAAACCCTCAGAAGCGTACCCATCCTTGTCTCTCTCATCGCCGGCCATCGATCCTCCGCCGCTGTGATGAGAGAGATTCACCATGCTAGAACACTTTCGAAACGACGATCCTCCTCCATCAAGCCTCACCCCAAAGAGCTTCACTCCTCCTCCTCGTCGATTAGGGCAAGTTCGCAAGTTGTGGCCATTGTTACCACAATGCGAGCACTTCCTCATCATCTTTGCTCTGAGATTTGATCGTGGGCTTTTGGGGGGGGATTTATAGGATTAGGGTTTTAGAATTGAGATAGAGAAAAAAAAAAAAAAAAGGACAAATTTCTTTTTGGAAATGAGATCTTTTTATTATTACCTGTTTAATTTTGGAAACAGACAGAAAGGAAAGTGGAAGCCGGTGATATATGATTTAATTGGGATTTTTTCCTATGAACCCAAAGTTTTATCCGACTTATTTTTGAACTCAGCAACCTCAAAAATCATTTTTAAATTCAGGATACCATTATTTCATTCTTTCGTCTTTTTGCCATGGGGTTTGTCCAATTGTTACGTTTATATTTAATTCGTTGTATTTTCGGCTAAGTTTCTGAATTTTGAGCTAAATTGCTATAGTTTATTACAATATTAACTCGGTGTAAACTTATTTAGAGTGGGTTTAAAGATAATCGGTATAAAACTTTTGGGTTTAGAAATAATAATTCTAATTTAACTGGGTCCAGAAACGGACGGCTGAGATTTATCGTCATTTATAGGAATTTCTTGTTGTATGGACAGAAATTTCGGACAAATCCGAACAATCGGGTAGGAAAATAGAAACATTTTCTAATTAGATCTTCCTTTTACGGGTGATAAATGCAGGAAGTTGAGGGTATTTCTACAAAAATGCGTACCTAATCGTAATCGAACACGGGATATAATGATTTAATTTGAAAGATATCAGAGCTTCCAATTTTGTCACTTCCAAAAAGTTTAATAAATATCTAGGAAAATATCCGTATCCTAATCCTGTTCTCATTAGGATTTAATTTTAATTTAAGGAAACTTCGTCAGAAAAGAATAAACCCAAAATAGGAAGCACATATTTATCATCATGAAAGTAATAATAACTTAAATTAATAATTGAATAGTTCAGTTTTAACATCATAGAAGATTGATATGATAAATTCTCTTATTACGTAGTCAAATGCTAATTTAAGAAATATTATTGACTACTTTAATTTGGATTGATTTATCTATGTAGAACTTTTGAATTTAGTTTGATGAGTAAAAATCTAGTTTCATCTTATTCTGTTATCTTTCATTGATGATGCGCTCCTCATATTTAAAAATTCATTAATTAAACATGTGACAGAGTATATACCCACAAATGTCTCGGACTAAGAATTGAAAAGGAAATAAAAATCTTAACAAAGAAAAGGTTTAAAAATTACTAAATTGACGATTGGTCAATGGTGACAATACTACCAATAATCACAAGTTAAATATAGATCTTGGTGTCCATACCAAGTTAAACTCCTAATCATCTTCGTATAGATTTTCTTTTCTCTGTATTTCATGAATTTTACCAGATATGATCGAAAATATAACTGTAATCTATTCAAGATATCATGTTAACTTTTAAGAAAAACATATTCCATATATAAGAGCTGTTGAGAATAAAAGCATATGGTCAAATTAAACAAAGTTTATCTGATTATTTATAAGGACTAATTACAAGCCACTACCTTAATGTATGGTGTAATTACACCGTAAACTTGAAAGTTTATGTGTCTACAATTACAAGAGTAACTCTGAGGTTACTGATTGTATGTGCATGGGTAACTTTGAAAGTTGATGGTTGTCCGGGCTACAAGTCACCTGTGTAATTAGAATTACAATCCCAGCGTCACCATTGTATATACATGGACTCCAGTGTCATCAATGTAGTTACATCATACCTTAAGGTACCGAAATGTAATTAATCCTATTGATAAAGTAAGAATTTAGATAATGAGAGATCTTAGGTTCAGAATCAACTTTTATCTTCGTGGAGAAAATAAAGAAAAAAAGATAAATATCAACTAGTAAAATCCCATGTTACTTTTGTATTATAAGAACAGGTGGTATGCTCGTGCTCAGACGGGTGAGTCTGAAAAAACTAGCACCTAAATGTAAAAATGTGATAATTTTTTTTAGTTCATAAAAATGTGAATATTCAATAGAAATTAAATAAAGAAGGGATTAATTGAGGTTATTTAACTCACACAACTGAAAGCTTGGTGCTCCCAAAATTACTTTTTGGAGTACTGTTGATGTATATAATCACAGTCACTAACCTCGAGCGAGTTTAGTTTTTAAGAGAGCGGAGTCCGCTTTCTCCTAAAGCCAATGACGCCGACTCAAAGAAAAGGGTTCGCCTGCAACAAAGGAAGGACCTGCGGAAGAGGCGGAGTTGGGATCTCCGGTGGTTCCTCCGACGGTCAAGTTAGCGAAGTGGGAGATAGTTTAATGGAGCAGGAATTCACACTGAGAAGATTGCTTACCTTGTTAGTTGTTCACGTGTTCTCTCTTATAGGTAGGTGTTAAGGGGGTATTTCCGTCTTTTCATTAGCTTGGGAACCACCGGTGAGTCAGCCCTCTTCCCTCCACGTGTGAGCCGAGGATTGGCTGGACATCTCTCCGCCTGCTAGATTGGCTGGCCTTCACAGTGTCAAACCGGGTAGTCCGAGGTTGGTGTGGTCTATTCGCCATTAATGGGATGGGATTGGCTACCAGAATGCATGGGTCCGAGGTGTCTTAAATCTTGTGAGAGATGGGGAATTAAGGGCCGCCGCTGCATTTAATGTGATGTTGATGGGCTCGAAATCTTGTGTGGCCGTCGTTTGAGTGGAGAGAATCACGCAGGTGAGAGAAGGGGAGCCGTGGCCGGATGGCCGACTCATGCGCCTCTTAGGGAGTCCCTTGGGATGATTCGGCCGAGGACGACGATTGGGAGCGCCTTTATGCGCCGCTCTAGAGGACGAAAGTGGCCGAGAAGGGTAGGCCTCGATTCGCTCCACCTTGTTTGGAGGGGCCGCAACTTGTAGGAAGGGATCAGACCGGCCTGGCCTGGAGGGGACGACCGACACCGCTGGCCGTCCGAGAGAGAGAATCGTCGATGGGCCGACTTCGCACCGCCTTCAGCGTCGGTCCGCGGCGTTAGCCGTCGATGGACCGGACTGGCCGGTACATGCAGCCTCGGTGGGTTGAGCGTGGAGGTCCTTGTCGGTCCTCATTGGTAAACAAGCGTCGTCGGGCCACTTCGGCTTTTCTCTTTAATCAGCGATTAGTGGTTATGACCATAACAGCTGGCCCCTTTCGCTGGAGTCGGTTGGAAACGAGTCCAAGTGAAATGAGTAGCGCTCTCGCCCGAGGGGCTTCGAGGGGGTTCAATCGTTACATCGATGGGACGGGTCGACATCGCCGAAGCGCTTGGCCATTGGCGCCTCGGGCGAGGTGGGGCCCTCTGGGGCTGCTTCGCCTCGGCGGTGCCTCGGGAGTGGGGTTTTAATCCTCTCCGCTGATCGCGAAGGGAGCGCCGCTGGATCCCACCATATAAATAGAGAGGTGATGAGGAAGGCATTCGCTTCTTCCCTCGCTACTTAACTTGGCGATTTTCCGGCGGGTGGTGAAGATCCGGCATGGATTTCGATCGTCATGAGCAACTCGATGAGTTCCGCCCGAAGGTTACCCAGACGCAAATGAGGTCTTTGCGCTCGGATTTCGACATCTGGGAGGTACAAGTTGGAGGCTCCGCGAAATCATCTCCGTATCTGACCACGGCGGAGGGCTCCCCTGTATCTCAAACACTTGGAATGCGGCCTCCGGTTGCCAATGCACCCTTTTCTTCGAAAAGTGTTTGATGAGTTAGGTGTCTCCCCAATGCAAATGGCCAAACTTCGATAGCCATATTGGTCGGCTTCACCGTCATTTGCCGTTGGCTCGATTCGAAGCGATGGCGTCTTGAAGCCATTTGGTCCGTCACAGTCGGCGCCTCACTATTATCTCCAGATGTCGGGAGAGTTCAAGGTTATCCTTGATCTGCCCAAGTCGATCAAAGGGTGGAAAGACAGGTTCGTCTGGGTCACTGGGGACGACTCGAACTTAGGGTGTGGCCCCGCCGAGATTAGAGAGAAATCCTAGAGCCTACATCCTTGTCGGCCGAGCACCGGCGCGAGTTGGAGCAGATCGTTAACTACACGGGGCCGCGCACGATGGACGCCTTGCTCGACAGGTCGGTTTTGCGGCTTCATGGGATTTCGTCCACTCCTCCTGGCCCTTCTGATGAGGCGAGGGCACATAACGTGACTTTCGGGGGGACAGTCGGGAGAGCGCTGGGGGCTGAGCCCACTTCGGATGAGGAGCTCCCGGAGGAACCCGAAGGGCGGTTGGCTCGGCCAGCCAAACGGCTGAGGCGCGAGCCGTCCCTGGGGGGAATTCGCTTCCAGCCGGAAGGAGTGAGAGAACGGCGATAGACGGCTATAGCGAAAGCGGTCATATATCGAAAGTGCCTTTGGGTGGCGGGCTCGGTTTCGGAGGACCCGCAAAAGAAAACCAGCCATGGTCCCCGAGGTGCTAGGCGAGGCGAGGAGAGTGTGGAGCATCCGATAGGAGAGGAGTTGCCGAGTCGGAAGGGCGGGAGGACGACCGACCATCGACCGAGGCAGAGGGGGAGGTCGGCCCCCAAGGTATCGGTGCGGCCTCTGAATTTATGCCGGGGGAGACTCCCATGGGGGACGGTGTTCCATACGGGAGCGACGTAGAGCCGGGACACGGGGTCGACCATCAGGGGATAGCTCATCACCGACAGGAAAAAGAACCAGCCGGTGTCGAGGGGCGGGTTTTGCTCAGTGGGGTGGCCTCCCCTATCGCGGTTGAGGGTGAGGATTGGAACAAAGCGCAGTAGGCCGATGATGGGGGCTCTCTCTCCCCTCGGCCGTTATGATGGGGAGCCGGATGCGGAGCATCGGCATAGGCCGGCATGGTACCTGGATGCTCGCTCGTCGGTGTTAAGGTGGGGGCTTAGCATTTATGGGTTCTATTATAAATAGGGGAGGAGACCATTACTTATCGGGTTCTCGCTAGGTTGGTGGTTAATTCCGGCTTTATTCGTCATCTGAGGTCTCAAATTGGGAGCACCGGCGAGTTTTCTTGAGATGGTTGGGCGTGGGGTGGATCCTCTCCCGAGTCCATCTTCGGGTTTTCCACCGAGAGTGCCGGCGGTAGTTCCGTTCGTCTGTGAAGGAAGGGGGAAAACCCCTCGTTTGCATCCGGCAATTGGGGCACGGTTTGTGATCGTCATTGTGTCTGTTTTAGTAAGGGATAGTGGGTGCGTTGAGTGTATCTCCGAAGAAAGGCCGTTTTGTTTACATCCATGGATTCTGATTTATATTTTGTTTACATCCATGGATTCTGATTTATTGTCGATATGGAACCATGGGGCAACACCCAAAATCCTTTGGCGATGCCGGCTCATATCCTCTAGGTCGTCTTGGTGCCCTTTCATTAGCTTCGGCAACAATTGCGGTACTCCCCTTGTTGGAAGAGCGTCGGCTTAGACGTCGAGGTGAGCAGAGGAGGCTACGGAAAAGTCGAAGACACTGAAGGCGACAGCGACTATTAGGATGTATACCTAGGCTTGTAGTTTTAATTTTTCTTTTATTTTGGTATTTCGGACGTGCAGACTATTGTAAAACTTTGCTTGGAATATCAATGAAAAGTCGTATTTCATGGATGGTTGTTCATTCGATTCACTCCTTTCCCCTTCTCTTTTTTTTTGTTGTCGAAAACGAGTCGGCCCCTGTGGGGCTTACAATAAACATAAGTAGACCGAACACGGTCGCCCCCGTGGGGCTTACAATAAACATAAGTAGACCGAACACGGTCGCCCCCGTGGGGCTTACAATAAACATAAGTAGACCGAACACGGTCGCCCCCGTGGGGCTTACAATAAACATAAGTAGCACGTGGGGCTTACAATAAACATAAGTAGCACGACTTATGTGGCGCCTAGGTCTTAATTTTCGGCGAGCCGATCTGTTTGAGGCAAAGAGCAAGCTGAGTCGGCTCCGTGGGGCGGCGACTCCGTAGGGGACGCATCACAGAGGTCGGGCCTAGGACTTACGTGGCTTCTAGGTCTTAATTTTCGCAGAGCCGATCTGCTTTGAGGCAAAGAGCAAGCTGAGTCGGCTCACGTGGGAGAGACGACCAGAGGGGACTAATCACAGAGGTCGGGCCTAGGACTTACGTGGCTTCTAGGTCTTAATTTTCGGCGAGCCGATCTGTTTTGAGGCAAAGAGCAAGCTGAGTCGGCTCCGTGGGGCGGCGACTCCGTAGGGGACGCATCACAGAGGTCGGGCCTAGGACTTACGTGGCGCCTAGGTCTTAATTTTCGCAGAGCCGATCTGCTTTGAGGCAAAGAGCAAGCCCGAGTCGGCTCCGTGGGGCGGCGACTCCGTAGGGGACGCATCACAGAGGTCGGGCCTAGGACTTACGTGGCTTCTAGGTCTTAATTTTCGCAGAGCCGATCTCGCTTTGAGGCAAAGAGCAAGCCCGAGTCGGCTCACGTGGGAGAGACGACCAGAGGGGACTAATCACAGAGGTCGGGCCTAGGACTTACGTGGCTTCTAGGTCTTAATTTTCGCAGAGCCGATCTGCTTTGAGGCAAAGAGCAAGCCCGAGTCGGCTCCGTGGGGCGGCGACTCCGTAGGGGACGCATCACAGAGGTCGGGCCTAGGACTTCGTGGCGCCTAGGTCTTAATTTTCGCAGAGCCGATCTGCTTTGAGGCAAAGAGCAAGCTGAGTCGGCTCCGTGGGGCGGCGACTCCGTAGGGGACGCATCACAGAGGTCGGGCCTAGGACTTACGTGGCTTCTAGGTCTTAATTTTCGGCGAGCCGATCTGTTTGAGGCAAAGAGCAAGCCCGAGTCGGCTCACGTGGGAGAGACGACCAGAGGGGACTAATCACAGAGGTCGGGCCTAGGACTTACGTGGCTTCTAGGTCTTAATTTTCGCAGAGCCGATCTCTGCTTTGAGGCAAAGAGCAAGCCCGAGTCGGCTCACGTGGGAGAGACGACCAGAGGGGACTAATCACAGAGGTCGGGCCTAGGACTTACGTGGCTTCTAGGTCTTAATTTCTGCAGAGCCGATCTCTGCTTTGAGGCAAAGAGCAAGCCCGAGTCGGCTCACGTGGGAGAGACGACCAGAGGGGACTAATCACAGAGGTCGGGCCTAGGACTTACGTGGCGCCTAGGTCTTAATTTTCGGCGAGCCGATCTGTTTGAGGCAAAGAGCAAGCCCGAGTCGGCTCACGTGGGAGAGACGACCAGAGGGGACTAATCACAGAGGTCGGGCCTAGGACTTACGTGGCTTCTAGGTCTTAATTTTCGCAGAGCCGATCTCGCTTTGAGGCAAAGAGCAAGCTGAGTCGGCTCACGTGGGAGAGACGACCAGAGGGGACTAATCACAGAGGTCGGGCCTAGGACTTACGTGGCCTAGGTCTTAATTTTCGCAGAGCCGATCTGCTTTGAGGCAAAGAGCAAGCCCGAGTCGGCTCACGTGGGAGAGACGACCAGAGGGGACTAATCACAGAGGTCGGGCCTAGGACTTACGTGGCCTAGGTCTTAATTTTCGGCGAGCCGATCTGTTTGAGGCAAAGAGCAAGCTGAGTCGGCTCCGTGGGGCGGCGACTCCGTAGGGGACGCATCACAGAGGTCGGGCCTAGGACTTACGTGGCCTAGGTCTTAATTTTCGCAGAGCCGATCTCGCTTTGAGGCAAAGAGCAAGCGAGTCGGCTCCGTGGGGCGGCGACTCCGTAGGGGACGCATCACAGAGGTCGGGCCTAGGACTTACGTGGCGCCTAGGTCTTAATTTTCGGCGAGCCGATCTCTTTTGAGGCAAAGAGCAAGCGAGTCGGCTCCCGTGGGAGCGGCGACTCCGTAGGGGACGCATCACAGAGGTCGGGCCTAGGACTTACGTGGCGCCTAGGTCTTAATTTTCGGCGAGCCGATCTCTGCTTTGAGGCAAAGAGCAAGCTGAGTCGGCTCCGTGGGGCGGCGACTCCGTAGAGACGACAGCGTAGGTTGGGTGCCTAGGACTTACGTGGCTTCTAGGTCTTAATTTCTGCAGAGCCGATCTGTTTGAGGCAAAGAGCAAGCCCGAGTCGGCTCACGTGGGAGAGACGACCAGAGGGGACTAATCACAGAGGTCGGGCCTAGGACTTACGTGGCCTAGGTCTTAATTTCTGCAGAGCCGATCTCTGCTTTGAGGCAAAGAGCAAGCTGAGTCGGCTCCGTGGGGCGGCGACTCCGTAGAGACGACAGCGTAGGTTGGGTGCCTAGGACTTACGTGGCTTCTAGGTCTTAATTTTCTGCAGAGCCGATCTGTTTTGAGGCAAAGAGCAAGCCCGAGTCGGCTCACGTGGGAGAGACGACCAGAGGGGACTAATCACAGAGGTCGGGCCTAGGACTTACGTGGCCTAGGTCTTAATTTTCTGCAGAGCCGATCTCTGCTTTGAGGCAAAGAGCAAGCTGAGTCGGCTCCGTGGGGCGGCGACTCCGTAGAGACGGCCAGCGTAGGTCGGTGCCTAGGACTTACGTGGCGCTAGGTCTTAATTTTCGGCGAGCCGATCTGTTTTGAGGCAAAGAGCAAGCCCGAGTCGGCTCCGTGGGGCGGCGACTCCGTAGGGGACGCATCACAGAGGTCGGGCCTAGGACTTACGTGGCGCTAGGTCTTAATTTTCGGCAGAGCCGATCTGTTTTGAGGCAAAGAGCAAGCTGAGTCGGCTCCCGTGGGGCGGCGACTCCGTAGGGGACGCATCACAGAGGTCGGGTGCCTAGGACTTATGTGGCGCCTAGGTCTTAATTTTCTGCAGAGCCGATCTGTTTTGAGGCAAAGAGCAAGCTGAGTCGGCTCCGTGGGGCGGCGACTCCGTAGGGGACGCATCACAGAGGTCGGGCCTAGGACTTACGTGGCGCTAGGTCTTATGGGGTCGGGTCACATGGGGCCACGACTTGGCGGCGGATATGCTCCTTGACTTCGACTTGGCGTGGTTGGGAAACCCGTTTTGACTTGGCGAGTAGGGTGTGGTTACTTAATTGGCGAGTGGGATCACCGTCGCGACGAGGTGAGAAGGGTTCCTTGACTCGTCCTAACCGAGAGGGAATGCCTCAACTCGACTTAGTGAGTGGTAGGTTCGCTTGACTAAGTAAGTTAGGTTGCCTGTCTCAACTAGGTGAGAAGGGTTCCTTTACTCGACGTGGCGAGAAGGGTTCCTTGACTCGACCTAGCAGGAAGGGTCGCCTGAACTACACCCAGTAAGGAAGTTACCTCGACTCGAACTAAGAGAGTGGGATGTCCCGACTCGTGTTAGGAGAGAAGGACGTACCTCGACTCACCCCAGTGGGAAGGGTCCCCTAAACTCGGCTCTAACAAAGTAGCCATCCCGACTTGTTAGACGAAATTGGATCTTCACAATTCGCTTTTGGCGGGGAGGCCGGTTTGATCTGCCGTGGCAAGTGAACATTTAAGACGCCCTTGCACCATTTAAGACAAGGAGGATTGTCGAGCAAAATTCTATTTATATTGATGGCTTTTGGCGAGATTTACAATGCAAATTTATTTAAAAACTTCCCGAGGTGTTCTATGTTCGGGGATGGGGTAGGACTCTCCCATCCGGGACTTCTAAGGCGATATGTTCGGGGCGTGGTTCTTGAGGGCGGTGTAGGGTCCTTCCCATTAGGCGCCAACTTGCCGCTCGGTGTCCTTGTCGAAGGTCAGCCTTCCTCAAAGACTAGGTCGCCGACTTGGAATCTCCTCGGTCGGACTTCTTTGTTGTAATGTCGGGCGATCCGGCTGTTGATTGACGACTTGTCGGTGTAGAAGATTTGCCGGATCTCCTCCATCAAGTCCAGCTGTCCTCGGCGTCCCTCGGAGTTTGTTTCTTCATCAAAGTGTTGGAGTCGGATGGTGGGCATGCCGACCTCCACCGGGTCACCGCCGCTCCATAAGTCGCATGAATGGGGTTTCCCGGTTGAACTCTTGTGGGTCGCCCCAGACGACCATAAGATGCTCGGCAGTTCTTCAACCCAATTGCCGAAGCGCTTGGTCGACCTTCTTCTTCAAAGCTTGGAGGATGCATTTATTGGCGGCTTACGCCGGCCGTTACGCAGGGTGGGCTACCGGCGAACTTGAGCTTGATCCCCATTCTTCACAAAATCTTGGAATCCCGCTAGCTGGGTGCGTTGTCGGTGATGAATGAGCGGGGACGCCAAACCGCATACGATCGACTTCCAAGCCGGTGATGTTGGTCTCCCATCTTCGCCAAAGGCTCGGCCTCGATCCATTTGGTGAAGTAGTCGATGGCGACTATCGGGAATTCTGTGCCGAAGCAATGGGAAGCGCCCCAGATATCCAGCCCCATTGGGCTTAAAGGAAGAGGGTGAAGATAGAAGTAAGCTCGTGGCGGCTCTTGGGATTTCCGCCAAGAACCGACACTTCTTGCATTTGGAGACGAGCGGCGGGAGTCGGCCATGATGGTCGGCCAAGAATATCCTTGGCGATAATCTTCGGGCAAGAGTCCTTGCCCCTCGGTGGTTTCCGCAGTGCCCTCGTGGATTTCCCTTAGAACATAATCGCCGGCGAGTCGGGCACGGAGATAGGGCTGCCTAGGTAGGACGACCGATAGAGCTGGCCGCCAATCATGAGGTAGCGGCGGGCGGCCCTGCAAACTCTTCGCCTCTGTCGGTCGGTGGGTAAGGAGCCATTGTCAAGAATGGATGAAAGGGTCCGCCAACAAGATTTCCCGAAGGGTCGGTTTGCATGACATCTGAAGGGACTTCGCGATCTTTGGAGTGTGGAAGTGTGTCGGCGAAGATGGGTCCGAGCTACTCAAGGAACCGGTTGATGCCGGCTTTGACAAGGCATCCGCTCGTCGCGTTGTGGGCACGAGGGACTTGGATGATCTTGAAGTTTGCGAAGTGGGGAGCGGGTCCTTGACAATCTTCAGGTATCGAGCCATCCTTTTATCTTTTGCAGCGTACTTGCCGTTAACCTGGTGAACGACCAACTGAGAGTCGGCCAGCACAATTAGACTTTCGGCCTTGGCTGCTAGGGCGCCCGCAGCCGCCTATGAGGGCTTCAGATTCGCCTCATTGTTCGAGGCGGGAACTTGAAGGCGATGGGCGCTCGTGGCCTCCCTGGCGGGGAGTGCGGGGCGGCCGGCTCGCTTCCGCCTCACTCGAGGACCCGTCCACCTTCAACTCCCACCAAGAAGCGACTTCAGGGGAGTTGGCTTCAGGTTCGGGACATGGGGGAAGTGCTGTGGCTCGCCCGGCCGGCTTGGGGGGTATGGATTGAGCAGGAGTAGCTAGGTCATCTGCTTCGCCATCCGGCGAGGTGGACTCTGAGGAAGTCGGCCAATGCTTGCGCTTTTATGGTGGTCCCGGCTCGAATCAACATCATATTCGGCCGAGCTCGACGACCACGCCACCATCCTCCCGGATGTGGTGGGACTCCCGAGGATTTCTTCATCGGGAGGCTCGTCCGCACGATGATAGGTTCGCTTGGAAATCTGGGGCGTGTCTGCGAGCCGTAGTGATGAGTCGCGAGCGGCGCCTTCGACTAAGGGTAGTTCAACTCCTCGCCCTCAAGATCCGGTGACATAGTAGGCCGGCTTACGGATGTGGTCTTCTTCTCTAACTAACGCCGAGCTCATCGCCTGTGAGACGCCAAGTATAGGTATTGTGGTCTCCCCTTCCACCGGTTGGCTCAGAGTGGTTTGGTGCTCGATATGCTTTGAGTTCTCTGGCTTGGCATTCTTGGTCCATTCCAACTTCTTCTTGGGATCTTTGGCCCCTCGAGAACTTTGAAGAAAGGGAGGCTTCTCTCACCTTGACTTGGGCGAGGCAGGCGGCTATCTTCCCATTGAGCTTCAATGTCCTTCATGGTGCTGCTCGAAGTCGCTCGATGGCTTCTATCTTCTCCGGGTTGATCTCAATCCCTCTCTGGGTGATCATAAATCCCAGAAATTTTCCCGACTGCACTCCAAAAGCGCATTTGGTCGGGTTGAGCTTCATGCGGTAATGCCGAAGGGTGGCGAAGGTCTCCTCCAGGTCGGTGATATGGGCGGCTGCCAATCTCGACTTCACCAAGATGTCGTCCACGTAGGCTTCCACATTGCGGCCGAGCTGGGCCTTGAAGATCTTGTTGACCAGCCTCTGGTAGGTCGCGCCGGCATTTTTGAGACCAAAGGGCATCATTTTGTAGCAAAAGGTGCCTCGGTCGGTGATGAAGGACGTCTTCTCCTGATCATGCTTCGCCATGCAGATCTGGTTGTAACCTGAAAAAGCATCCAAGAAACTTAGCAACTGATGCCCCGCACTTTCGTCCACCAACTGATCAATGCGGGGGAGGGGGTAGCTGTCCTTGGGGCATGCTTTGTTGAGGTCGGTGAAGTCGACGCACGTCCTCCATTTGCCGCTAGACTTCTTCACTAGGACGACGTTGGACAACCACTCGGGTATTGGACCTCCGAATGAAGTCGGCTCGGGCCTTCGACCTCCTCTGCTGCTGCCTTTTGCGCTTTCGGGTCCAGTGCCTCTTCTTCGCCGAACCGAAGCGGCGTGTCGGTCGACAGAGAGCTCATGGCAAATGACGTCAGGCGAAATGCCCGGCATGTCTTCTGGACTCCAAGCAAACACATCAAGATTAGCTAAAAGAAAAGCAATTATCACACCTCGTAATGGTTCCGAGAGGTTGGACCCTATCCTGAGCGTCCTCTCGCCTTTGTGGTCGATGGGGATCTCATGGAGGTCTTCGACTGGAGTCGTTCTCTCGCACTCCGTTCTCTCTTCGAGTTGGCGAGCCGTCTTCTCAATGGGCATTGCGGTCGCGACTCCTTTCCCCTTTGTGGTGAGGGTAGCGAGCTCGGGCTTCCTTCCGTCGCTGACCGTCCCACCCTCTTGGTGTCGGGAATTTGATCATCGATGGTAGGTGGGCGGGATGGCGCAAGAGGTGGAGAGACGTTCGGCCCAAGATGACATTATGCGCCGACTTGATGTCCATCACCACGAACTGGACGTTGACGGTTGATTGGCATGGCGGTTGACCTACAGTCAGGGGAAGGGTGATCTGACCTTCCGGAAGCTGAGAATGTCCTGTGAAGCCAATCAGGGGACCAATGGACGGCTGGAGCTTGGACCGGTCGATGCCCATGCGGTTGAATGCGTCCAAAAACAGTATGTCGACCGAGCTCCCGGTGTCGATCATGATCCTCTTCACCTTGAAGCCGTGGATGTCGGCTGATATGACGATGGGGTCGTCGTGAGGCGTCTCGACTCCTTCCAAGTCCGCCTCGCTGAAAGAGATGGGCACGTCGGCCTTCCGCCTCTTGTCATTTGTTCACGCGGCATGCCTAGCATACCTCTTCGGGCGTTATTGGACTCCCCTCCTAAGGTCGGACCCGTGATGGTGTTGATGACTCCCGACTCCCTTGGCCGGCTTTACGCTCAGAGTCGTCGAGGCACGGGGACCGAGAGCGAGGTCGGTGGTCGTCCCTCCTGGCTTGCTGCTCTCGGTGGATCAAATTCTTCAAGAAGCCTCTCTGGATGAGGTCTTCAATGTCCTTCTGGAGAACACGGCACTCTCTGGTGTCGTGGCCGTGGTCCCGGTGGTATCGGCAGAATCGCCGTGAGTCTCTCTTGCTCGGGTCCGCCCTCATCGGCGGCGGGGGCTTGTGGAGGAGCCCCTCTCTCTGGGCCTTGTCCAGGGCCCCAGAAAGGGAGGTATTGAGGACTGTGAACACCGGAGGGGGAGCGTCTGCTCTTCTATCCTCCCTCCTGTCGAACCGACCATTGCGGTTGTTCTTGGGAGGAGGATTTCTTGGGATGTGCCTCGGCTCTTCTCTCCGAGGCGGGTCTGGAACCGACCTAGCGGGATGGGTCATTTGGAGGCGGCATAGGTGGTCGGTGAGGGAGGATGAGGTACGATGCTGGCGGTGGGGGCGTCTTGGGGTAGTTGTGGCCGTCTGTTTGGACTCGGCTGCTGCGGCGATCTTGTAAGCTTCGCTTCTTCCATGTTCATGTAGGCATGGGCTTTGGACATCAAGTGCTCGTAGCTCCCGATGGGCTTCTTGTTGAGGGCTTTGGACAGTCGCCGTGTCGCACCGCCACCGTGAGCCGCCATAGCGACTTGGCTCCCTTGGTCTTCGACCTCTAGCCTCTTCGCTGAAACCTCTTAATGTAGGCTCGAGGCTCTCGCCCGGCTCTGCAGTGCGAATGAGCACACCTTGGAGGCGGTTTGGGCTTGGCATTGGCCAAGAAATGGTGTATGAACTGCCAGCGGTTCTTGAAGGCTGCCGATGGACTTCTTCTCCAACGAAGTTCCACTAAAGCTTAGCGCTTCCGTCAAAGTAACGGGAAGCAGCCGCGATAGTCGCCTCGGTGCTTGCATCATGATCATGGTGTTGTAATAGTCTTGCACATGCTCGGATGGGTCCTGTCGCCCGCATACTTGTCCATCGTCGGCATCTTGAACTTCTCGGTGGCTTGTATGATGGAGTCGGTGAAGGGTGCTCCCTCCGATGGCGTCGGCGACCGGTGGTATACTTGATTGTAGTCGCCGTGCGGTGGTGGAGTGGTTGGGAGTGGTGCAGCGGTGTGAGTCTGGAGGCTGCTGGCCGGCAGTGATCCCCATGGGCGGGAAGAGGCTTTCATCGGTGAGGTCAAAGCGAGGCGGCGCCTAGAAGCTGGCGCCATCTTGTGGCTGCCTTCTGCGAGGGAGTGAGGTGGCAGCTCACGTGATCCCTCCGTGACTTGTCAAGGTGGGAGTCTCAAAGCGGGATCGCCTCTGAAGCGGCCCGGTGTACCGGCCCGGTGGAATAAGCGGTGGCGGAAGGTGGCTGCCGTTATTCTTGATGGTGCTTTCTTGGCTGTTAAAGCGAGGGCCCGAGTGAAGAGGTCACCGCAAAAGCTTGGAACCGGCATGCATGGTGGCTTGCATGGCTTGGGTGATCTTCTCGGTGGATTCACAGGTTGGGCTGGGTGACATAGCCCGCATGTAGGTTCCCCGACTGAAAGATCATCGCCACCGACATAGCTGCAAGAAGAAGAAAGGAGGCCCCACGGTGGGCGCCAAACTGTTGATGTATATAATCACAGTCACTAACCTCGAGCGAGTTTAGTTTTTAAGAGAGCGGAGTCCGCTTTCTCTCCTAAAGCCCAGCGACGCTGACTCCAGCAAAAGGGTTCGCCTGCAACAAAGGAAGGACCTGCGGAAGAGGCGGAGTTGGGATCTCCGGTGGTTCCTCCGACGGTCAAGTTAGCGAAGTGGGAGATAGTTTAATGGAGCAGGAATTCACACTGAGAAGATTGCTTACCTTGTTAGTTGTTCACGTGTTCTCTCTTATAGGTAGGTGTTAAGGGGGTATTTCCGTCTTTTCATTAGCTTGGGAACCACCGGTGAGTCAGCCCTCTTCCCTCCACGTGTGGTGAGGATTGGTGGACATCTCTCCGCCTGCTAGATTGGCTGGCCTTCACAGGTGTCAAACTGGGGGTAGTCTGAGGGTTGGTGTGGTCTATTCGCCATTAATGGGATGGGATTGGCGGCCTGTAGGCTGCATGGGTCGAGGTGTCTTAAATCTTGTGAGAGATGGGGAATTAAGGGCCGCTGCATTTAATGTGATGTTGATGGGCTCGAAGTCTTGTGTGGCCGTCGTTTGAGTGGAGAGAATCACGCAGGTGAGAGAAGGGGAGCGTGGTGGATGGCCGACTCATGCGGCCTCTTAAGGCCCCTTGGGATGATTCGGCCGAGGGCGGCGATTAGGGCGCCTTATCGCGTCGCTCTAGAGGGCGAGTGGCCGAAGGGTAGGCTGGATTCGTTCCACCTTGTTTGGAGGGCAACTTTTAGGAAGGGATAAATGCTGGCGGGTCGGAGGGACGACCGACACCGCCTTCAGCGTCGTCAGAGAGAAGCTGTCGATGGGCGACTCGCTACCGTCCGCAGCGATGTGGCTCCCGATGGGCGGGGCGGAATGACATTATCGAGCGGTCGGTGGGTTGGCGTGGAGGTCCTTGTCGGTCCTCATTGGTAAACAAGCGTTCGTCAGTCGGCTTCGGCTTTTCTCTTTAATCAGCGATTAGTGGTTATGACCATAACAAGTACTAATGACAAACAATGTAAATACTTACCACAAAAATTGACTCTATATTTTGGGCTTTTTCATAGAAACCACCTCAAAAATAGGGACATGTTATAGAAACTACCTTTGGTTTTCAATTTATACATAAACTTTTAAAGAATTTTTGTTGTAATCAACCGCTTGGGCCCACTCTTCAATAATTTTCTCCGTAATTGATCCTACTTAACCTTCATTAAGGATCCTCTCTCTATTATACTAATATACTTGGTATTTGATAACTAATTATTAAAGAAAAACTGAAAAACTTGACTTAAAAGTGAGCCTAGATGGTTGATTTTGCAACAAAAATCATTTAAAGGTGGTTTATGTATAAATTAACAATCAAAGGTGCTTTCTCAGAGAATGACCAATTTTAAAGATAGTTTCTAGAATATATATATATATATATATATATATATATATATATATATATATATATATATATATATATATATATATATATATATATATATATATATATATATATATATATATATATATATATATATATATATATATATATATATATATATATATATATATATATGAGAAAAATGGGTATGCTTGGTACCAAGCACTACTTTTGGTGCTTGGTAGTGAGGTGTATCAATCACATCCACTCGCTCAAATAGGGGACCACATGCACATGGGTTGGGGTGTAGATGTGATTGATACACCTCACTATCAAGCATCAAGATACCCATTTTTCTCATATATATATATATATATATATATATATATATATATATATATATATATATATATAGGAGGTTCTATAAACCTAAGTTGATAGAGAATAGTCATCCACCAATTTTTCTATCCATTGATGTTGCCTTGGGATCCGTGAAAGATATAAAGCCCACTTTGAGATTTGTGTTCATCTTGATTTCACGGATCTCAAGGTAAGATCAATGGATATAAAGTTGGTGGACACTCCTCCCTATCAACTTAAGTTTATAGGAGTCTTGCTTTATATATATATATATATATATATATATATATATATATATATATATATATATATATATATATATATATATATATATATTAATTATCACATTTTAATTACAAATTTATACCCTCATTACCTATTTTATATAAATAAATATCCTACTAATAACTATTTTATCTTAATTTGCGGGTTAATGAAGAATTAATAAATAAAGGCTAAAAAGAGAACTCAAATTTCCTCATTTTTTAACCTTTTATCAAGCCGAGATCAAGCCGAGCAATCTACGTAGAAGATGCAAGGATCATATATAAAAGAAATCAAATAAAAATAATGTTCAAGATGTTAGCCACAAAGAAATGGCGATATCTCTCAATCCGGAAGGCGAATTTAACATATAATATATGAAAATCGCCTATCTCGACGACGGAGACTAACTATTTTTAGTTTTTTCAAATTCCAATCGGTTCACCAACCGGTTGGCCAATCGGTTGGCCAACCGATTGGCCAATCGATTGGTCCGTAACTAACTCGATTTGTGGCTAAGATTTGATCCTTGGAGCCCAAGTTTCATCTAATGGTTCATGTGCATTGCTGTAGGCTATAAATAGGGGTTGAGGGGGAGAGGTTTGAGTGTGAAATATTTTGTAAAAACTCCATTTGGAGAGGAGGGTTACTCTTAATTGAGAAGACCTTCCAAAAATTGTAACTTTTGTTACACAATAAATAAAATTTTTCACCCCTTCAATTTCCTTTCTCTTCTTCTTATCCAAGGATCAAAAGGAGGATGAGATGAAGATCAGGAGTTGTAGGTTTCTATTTTATTTCTTTTTTATTTTCTTTCTTGTTCATTTAATTGCTTTGTAGCTTAGATTTACTTTCATGCAATTTAATTTCATGCAATTTACTTTCATGCAATTTACTTTCATGCAATGTATTTAATTCTTGTATTTACTTTCTAGAATAGATTTTTTCTTTTTTTAATTCACCTTGAGGCTAGAACCCTCTAGAGAATTACCCTTTTCTAAGTGTGTAGCTAATACTTGTGGGATCCTAGAGATTGTTTGAAACTAGCTAACAAATCCAACTCATTCATGTGAGATTGAGATAAGCTAAGTGGATCTACTCTAGATTCCTCATATCTTTAACTAATCCTCCATACTTTACATTCTTGATTTTGCACTTATCCTTATTTTTCATTTGTTTATTTTTCTTTAATTGTCTTTCTCCTCTCTTGATTTCTTTTCCTTTTTACTTCTCATCCTCATTTTGGTTTATTCACAGACATCCGCTTTTATTCTCTAATCTCCCTATTTTCTCACTTTCATTTTGCCTTTAATTTCACTTATTCACCTTCACAATCTCAATCTCTCCACAACATATTTTCTTCCTTGTTTCATTTATTTTGCACATAATCCACAACCCACTCTCTAACCTCATCATGACCACTTTCACCATGTACATAAACTCCTAATTGTCATGTGCATAATTTGAGAACCAAAATTTGAACAAAACTCTTCCTACTTTCCGTTCCTCGAGGGATCGATAATCTTATATACTATAACTTGATAAGTTGTATACTTGCAACTTAGGAGGTAATCATTTATATATATATATATATATATATATATATATATATATATATATATATATATATATATATATATATATATATATATATATATATATATATATATATATAGAGTAATGCTATTGTGAGATGGTGAGCTCAAATGTTATCGTGAGCTAGACTAATCGGTTCATCAAATTCATGATCGGCACCGTACATCTTGTTCAACACGTCATTAAGTATATGTGATAAAATTTTCACATAATTTGGAGCCTTTTAGAGTATGAATCAAACTACTTTGATATGTTAATTTTTCGAGACGGTTTAACGGTAGGTCCGTTTTATCATTAGCTAAATCAATGCTTAAAAATGTCAAAACAATATAATTTTTTCTACATATAGATCATGATGAGTGCAAATTACGATTGGTGTCGATCATCATTTCAGTAGTCGATTGGGCTAGCTCACGATAAGAATTTGAGCTCACCATCTTATTTTAGCATTTTCCTATATATATATATATATATATATATATATATATATATATATATATATATATAGCAAGGCTCCTATAAACTTAAGTTGATAGAAAATAGTCATCCACCAACTTTTCTATCCATTGATGTTGCCTTGGGATCCGTGAAAGATATAAAGCCCACTTTGAGATTTGTGTGCATCTTGATTTCACGGATCTCAAGGCAAGATCAATGGATATAAAAGTTGGTGGACACCTCCCTATCAACTTAAGTTTATAGGAGCCTTGCACTATATATATATATATATATATATATATATATATATATATATATATATATATATATATATATATATATATATATGATTCTAAGGAGCCACCTTAGATTGAATCTAAGGATGCACCTTCAAAATTATGTTATATGCAATCAATTTACTCGATTCACTCCGTTCATTTTGATCTATATGTTAATTTGGTGTATAAATAAAAATTAGGCATATTAGGTTGTAGTTACTCATTCATCAAGGATTATAAAATTAACGATTTTACGATAATACAACCAAAGAGACAATGAAAAATATGCTAGAAGTATTGAAACATCATGATTTTTATTTTATAGATATTTTAAAACATTTAGATCATGATGAATGGAGCGGATCGTCTATTGGAATAGCTCAATCCATGCATCGAGAGGTGCATTCTTAGATTCAATCTAAGATGGCTCTTTAGAATCATATATATATATATATATATATATATATATATATATATATATATATATATATATATATATATATATATATATATATATATATATATATATATATGAAAATAATGTATATGAGGTGGCCATTCATTTCTTAAAAATAATTTCAAAGAGATAGCAGTAATGGGTGAGACCAGCTTGCTTACATCAAAAAGTGTGGACCTCACCACTCTATCTTTGGTAGCTCATTTAGCAAATGGTATGTATAAATTCATGATTTTATATATATATATATATATATATATATATATATATATATATATATATATATATATATATATATATATATATATATATATAGTAAATCTCTATAAACTTAAGTTTATAGGGAATAATCATACACCAACTTTTCTATCCATTGATGTTGCCTTGGGATCCATGAAAGATATGAAGCCCATTTTGAGATTTGTGCATATCTTGATGGCACAAATCTAAAAGCAACATCAATGGATAAAAAAGTTGGTGTATACTATTCCCTATAAACTTAAGTTTATAGAAGATTTGCTATATATATATATATATATATATATATATATATATATATATATATATATATATATATATATATATATATATATATATATATATATATATATATATATATATATATATATATATATGCTAACTACACTATATATACTAACTACATCTTACCTCATAACTGCTTTTCCTTGGCAGCTGCGTGGTTGTTCCCACATCACTATTGTAATTTAGGACTATTTCGGTATTAGTTCGCCCATATCTTTGATATTTTAAATATAGTTCCTCAATGCATGATATTCGGAAATCAGTCTCCCAAATCTTTTAGTGTTTTAAAAGTAGTTCATGAAATCTTCATATTTCAAATTAGTAACTCAAATCTCTTAAATATTATGATATTAGTTCATTTAGTTAGTTTTCAAAGAAACCCCAATAAGATTTAAGTTTTGTCTTAACCTCCAATTAATTTTAGCAGAAAACCTAATAATGGTTGTATATTGGTTGTATATTGTTTCAAAACTTTTAAGGGTATTTGTACTTTTAGATTTTTCAAGAGGTTATTAGTAAATTTAGATTTTTAGGAGGTTATTTATAGTTTTCAAAATTCTCGAGTGTTGTTTGCAAATTTTAAATTGTAAAGGTCTTTTCCAAATTTACATTATTCAAAGGGCTCTTTGGAATTTTAGAAATTTCAAAGGGTTGTTTGTAGTTTTTAGATTTTACAGGGTTGTTTCTAATTTTAATATTTTTATAGGGGTCTGTTAGAATTTTTATATTTTTCAATATTTTTTGTAATTTCAGATTTAAAGTGGATTGTTTGTAATTTTGAATTCTTCTAGGGGCTGTTGGTAAATTTTTGAGGTTTTAGGAGGTTGTTTGTAGTTTCTAAAATTTAAGTGACCTTTTGCAATATCCAAAATTTTCAGGGCCTTTTCACAATTTCAAAATTTTTAGGATTTTGATCTTTTCGGGGTTGTTTATAATTTTCTTATCTTTTAGGAGGTTATTTGTAATTTTATATTTTTAGTGTTCTATCTTTAATTTTGAGATATTTTAAAAAATTTATTTGTTCTGGGAGCATTTTACAATTTTCAAAATTTTTGGGGCTAGTTTAACTTTTAGATGTTTCTAGAAGAGTTTTGCAAATTTTATACTTTTAAGGGATTGTTTGTAATTATCATATTTTTCTAGAGGCTTTTATGATTTTTGAATTTAAGGGGCTTTGGGAATTCAAGATTTTTCAAGGGGCTATTTGTATTTGTTTATGGGCTAATTGTAGTTTATTTTATTTTTAGGAGGCTGTTTGTAATTTTTATTTTCTCATGGGTTGTTTAAGTAATTTTAAGATTTCTTTGTTTAAATATTTTTGATAAAATGTTTTTGTTTAAATATAATTTGGCATGTGTATAATATTATATATATGATTTTATTTCAAAAGACTCTCTACAAAAGTTTTTCCTTTAATTTCCACATCTACATATGCGGTTATTAGATTTGTTAGTTATATATAGTTATAATTTGACTATGATTACCAAATATTTGGTTATTGGAATTTTTAATTATGTATAATTTTAATTTGATGGTAATTCTAGGTGCAAACAAGATTAGGTGCTCATGTGTTATCTTATCTTATAATAGAATAGAGAGACATGTGGCAATTTATGATATGACATATAATAATTTTTATTCCTCTATGAATAGTAATAAATGTTAGTTTTTGTGCCTTTAAAAATAGGAAAATTGCGTCAAGGCCCTAAAAAAAGCCCCGATGTGCCTAGCCCCCGTATTTTTTGTGTGTGGAAGCCCCAAATACGGGTAAATAGTGTGATTAAGCCCCAAAGACACTTTCCAACTCATCACCGAGAGAAAAAAGCATAAAACCTATTCTACCCTTAAACCGTTCCCCCCAAAACTGTTGTTCCCTCTCTCTTCCCCCTTCTCTCGTTCAAACCACCGAAGACATTTACCCAATTCGAAACCCTAGTTTTATCCCCAAACGTCTAGTAAATCGTTGAGAGAAATCCACCCTAAAATTGAGTTAAATGGCAGATATTCCATCTCTGAAGAAGGATGAAGGTTGGCGTCGTCGGCCACGGTTGGCGAAGGAGGATCTTGCGGAACCATCCGCCCCGGCTCGCCTCGGCGTCGCATCGACCTCCGCTTCCCATTTGGCGGCAACTCTTCACGAAGTTCCTCCGAGGACGAGGATAGCAACAAGGCTTCGGTTGCCCTGTTACGCATGAAAAGGGGAAAGGAAATTGGCGACCGCAAGAGAAGACGGTCTACGGAGGCTGTGCCCACGTCGCCCACCTCTAAGAAGAAGTAAGTGCCCAAGCTGAATCAATTTTGATTTTGATTTTAGTTAATTTTACGATTGAGATTTCTGGGGTATGTTTATTGAAAATTGGTGTGAAAACCGATATTGTAGTGTAGAACCAGTTTCTTAAGTTTGGGGTATCATCTTGACAATATGATGTATGATCTTTAAGAAGTAATGCACGTAAAAAGGACTCATTTGTTGTTAGCTATTAGCATTGCATGTCAATAATTCTCATTTGATGTTAGCTATTAGCATTACGTGTCAATTATCGACTATGCATGTCAATAATTCTCATTTGATGTTAACTATCTCCAATTCATGTTAATAATAATGATTTGTTGATAGGCTAAGGCCATAACTGTTGAAGTTTGATATTCAATTCATTATGTATGGAGTAGAGACCTATTGTTGTATGACATATAGACTCATTGTTTAGAGATTAGTTAATTGTGTAGAGAAGTATAATCATAGCCTACCACTTATAATGTACCATCATGTCCAACGGAAAGTTAATGAATATTTACAATTGGATTTGTCATGTATTATATGTTGAGAAATATATCATATCATATGGAAATTTTCTTTAAGTGATAGCATTACATGAAAGAAGTAAATAACTCATATTAACTTTTATATGTACATGTTTCATCATTACATGGTAACTTTTATGAAATGATGTTAACTTTTAATAGGTCGTGTTAACTTTGACAAAGATGAGGTTAACTTTCATCCGTAGATGTTAACCTTTACAAAAGTTTGTTTAGTTTTGACCTTTAATGTTAATATTTAACAATGATGTTAACTAATGTAATGGATATTAATAATTTGAATGATTTGTTAATAGAAAATATTTGTTTATGCAGAAAATAGAAAGGAAACCTCAGAGGTGATATCGTGCCTACAAAGATGTTTTGGTTCATACTACTTCATGAAAATATTGAGCTAAGAATGAGGAAGTGGCACGGGATGCCTATAAGGGTAGTAATTTTGTGCACTACGCCCTATTTGGACCTCCAAAGACGGATCGACCAAGACTAGAGCATGTGTTGAGTCACTATGTTGAGAATAAGAATAAGGATGAATTCTCTTTTCTTGATTTCAAACCGGGCTTCAATCTCGCTAGATTTGATGAGGAGTGGGTAGAAGCACATACGGATTCCCAATTGATGGGGAGCTAATTCAAGGAAATAGAGACCCACACAACCGCCTCGAGGGAATACTTTGAAGAGAAAAAGAAATGCTAAAGGCTAAGAGCAAGGGGAAGAGCAAGGCTAAGGGCAAAGCGAAAAAGGCAAAGGGAAAATCTAAAGCGTAAGCTAATAGCATGAGGAGATATGTTGAGGAGTTGCTGGAGAGACTTGTCAACCTCAAAGAAGGATATTGAGGATTTTGTGCTTCTTGATTTTGTACCAAGGTGCAATGATGTGGTGTCCTAACAGCTCATAAGGTATCCCAAGAATGTTGTTTCAATATGTGGATAGCATTGAGAGAGTGAAGAGAATTATGGGTAAATTTTTCTTTGATGAGACAAAGAGAGGCATTCAAATAGCCCCGAAGGAATGGAAAGCCGTGGGTGACGACGACTGGATGCATGCCACTCATTCCGTAAGTTGCATGTTCATATGGTTTATTTTGTTATTAGTTATTAGCATTTTTATAACTATGATGAAAGTTAACATGGATCGAAAACATGTACAATAAATTGTGAAAGTTAACATGATATAGTTAAACGTAACATGGAATTATGAAAGTTAACATGATATTGTGAAACTTAACATGATATGGTGAAAGTTAACATGTAATTATGAAAGTTAACATGAAATTGTGAAAGTTAACATGTATATAAAAGTTTATTTTATGTTATTTTACTCTCTTTAATTATATTTTGACATGTTATGAAAGTTAACATGTATATGAAAGTTAACATGTATGTAAACGCTTGTTTGTTTTATGAAAGTTAACATGAAATTGTGAAAGTTAACATGTATATAAAAGTTAACATGTATATGAAAGTTATATGTTGTTTTACTAGTTTATAAAAGTTTAAACTCTCTTTCATTATATTTTGACAATGCATATTACGAGATGATCGCATAAAACCAAATTTAACTTGAGATGGAAGCCTCCATTGACAAACGGGTGACGGTTGGGGAAGACCGGTTCGATGCGAGATACAATTGAGACTAAGGCGTAAAATGCAAGCATCGAAATTGTGGAGCCAGTAATTTCTCCTCTCCACCCACGTAGTGAGAAATATTCCCAACGAAAGCCCAGTTTAAGAAAGGTTGCTCAGATGAAGAGGAAAGTGAAGCCAGTGGAGGTTAAGGAGAAGGCGTAAAAGACTAAGGATGGATCAAAGAGCTCAATAGGCTATGTAAGCATCTATTTATCTGGCTTTATTCTTACATGTTAACTTTCATTCTTACATGTTAACTTTTATTCTTACATGTTAACTTTTAACCCTACATGTTAACTTTGTCCTGCATGTTACCGCTTAGTCGTGCATGTTATGTGTAAGCGTAAAATTTTTACTTTCATTATTGCATGTTACCTTTAATATTGCCGATGATATTTGCTATTTACAGATTTTCTCCCAACACATCAGTAATGCTCTTGATAGGAAAGATGAGGTAGAGAAGCTTTCGAGTGAGGATCAAATTCATTTTTGGAGGAATACAGCTAAGTGTTTGGGTCGAAAGTTGTTTCCATTGTAAAACTTGAGAAAATTACACTTTTGATTCTCAGTTACAAAGAAATTTAAGTAACTCTCTCACAAACTCGAACAAAAAACACTACAAGTGTAGATCTCCTATTTTCGTGGGACTTTGCCTATGCCGGGGACGCGTAATCCGTGGACCACCGAGCAACGATCGTCGAATCGGATTTGGTTTAGTTAATGCTTCGAAAGGAAACAAGAACTTAAGTAAATATCTTAGCAAAGTAAGATATCTACTCTTCTCAAGAATAAGTCAAAGCTTAAACTCGAGGAATCTCCACGTAGATCGTGTTCTTGAACTCGAAGCTTGGATTCTCTCTCTCCTTGCAAAAGCTCGCTTTTTGATCTTCGATTGCCCCCGCCCAAGTGGATGTAGGGGGTATTTATAGACTTTGGGAGGCGCATCTCAAAACACAAGTGTCATTAGTGCTCAATATTTAGTTAGCGCTGCACTCGAGCCGCCTCGGCTTGCCGCCGCCATCGGGCGAGGCAGGTCGGCCGCCACGGGCGGCGAGGTAGATGCCGCCATTAACCGGCGAGGCGTCGCCCTCCCCATTGTAACGGTTTTCGCTTTTTAGGCACGATTAAATGCCCTAAAATCACGCCTAGTGGGCGATCTTCGCCGCGGTAACCGCCATTAAAGTATCTCAACGCTCTTCGCTGATAAAGTCAAGTGGGCCCCACCAAAGATTGATTTAGACCCTTCAAGAGCTCATTTCAAATATTCGTGTCTTCGCCAAGACAGTGCAAGCCTAGCGCGAGACACATCAAGGTGTCTCGCCGGCGCGAGGCACAAACAAGTGTCTCGCTAGTAGCGAGACACAGCGAAGTGTCTCGCTTGTAGCGAGGCACAAACAAGTGTCTCGCTAGTAGCGAGACAAAGCGAAGTGTCTCGCTTGTAGCGAGGCACAAACAAGTGTCTCGTGATTATGGCGAGACACAATCTTCCCATGTGTTGTCTTCTTGAGATTTTGACGACGTTGTCCTTCGATCTTCTCATAATTTAGTCATATTTGAGGTTCTTCAACAATTTTGATGCCTACAGATACCCTCCAAAGTTTTCGACTCTCTCAGATTTTGTCGAGGGTCCGAATACTTTGGATAAGATACTTTGCTTCCGCTCAACGTTGAACTTTATAGAAGGAGTGCGTATCTTGTTTGACTTTCAAACCACACTCTGTACGTCGTGACCATATTTTGGGATCAATAACTGTTGCATTTGTATTTGGATTGGTTGCAATGACGAAGTCGAATTTGAACTGATCATCTTTGTCCGGAGGCTTGCGATTGAGTCGCAGTTGAACTTCCAAGGGAAACTTCGGAATGAGAATCTTCTTGAGCATGCTTGAGCTTCTGGAGGGGATGTAATGGCACATTTGCACTGGCAATGAGTTACAAAGTGTATTAAAATCACGGTGGGAGAAAGTGTTCAACCCCGGCTGGAGGAGCGAACCCGTTGTCTCAAGTTATTGCTTGTACGATAGATATAGGATTTTTGGCAAACCCTCAGCCATCAACGGATTTGATGAGCCTTTACCAACTAACGTTTGAATTGGGCTAGCATGTAGTTTGTCTAAGTCCGTTCTACATGTTACGTTGTGCTAAAAGAATGAACTCTCTTAGACTTTGTGCTACGATATTGAATAAGTAGACTTGATCAATTATCACGGGAATTGACTACCCGGCAGCATGTGTTAGATGCAGACTTATCTTTGGTAAGGGGCAGAGATAACATCCCTATGCATGAAGACATAGTTTAGGTGTCATTAGGTAATAACATCTATGCTACGATATTGAATAATGAGGCTTGATCAATTATCACGAATTGACTACCCTACAAAGATGTGTTAGATGCGCACTTATCTCTCGTAAGGACGAGATAACATCCTATGCATGAAAGCATAGTTTAGGTGTCATTAGGTAATGACATCTATGCTACGATATTGAATAATGAGGCTTGATCAATTATCACGGAATTGACTACCCTACAAAGATGTGTTAGATGCGCACTTATCTCTCGTAAGGACGAGATAACATCCCTATGCATGAAGGCATAGTTTAGGTGTCATTAGGTAATGACATCTATGCTCGATATTGAAAACGAGGGCTTGATCAATTATCACGGAATTGACTACCCTACAAAGATGTGTTAGATGCGCACTTATCTCCGTAAGGACAGAGATAACATCCTATGCATGAAGGCATAGTTTAGGTGTCATTAGGTAATGACATCTATGCTACGATATTGAATAATGAGGCTTGATCAATTATCACGGAATTGACTACGGCATGTGTTAGATGCGCACTTATCTCTCGTAAGGACAGAGATAACATCCCTATGCATAAAGGCATAGATTTAATGCATCATTAAGTCAAGAATGAGACCGCTATATATTGAATACATAGACTTTGTTTGTTATTTTTGTGTCTTCTCTTGGGGCAAAGCGAACCCGTTGTGTCTTCTCTTGGGGCAAAGACAAACCCGTTGTGTCTTCTCTTGGGGCAAAGACAAACCCGTTGTGTCTTCTCTTGGGGCAAAGGATTTGTGTCTTCTCTTGGGGCAAAGCGAACCGTTGTATTGAAGAAGAAGAAGGTATTTTCTTATCTTCCGCTTCAATTGACAACTCTTTGTTCACGCGAACTAAGAGTTAAAAGATTCCTGATGCACGTGCACCAAGGAATCTATAGAGAAACTCAAAGTGGGATCTCCACTTCGAGAATCAAGTTGGAGTCGGGCCACGTGGCATTGACTCTGAAGATACCTTTTAACTCATGTGAGTAAAAGGTGGAATTTGGATAACCCTAACTGCATGAAGGTCTGATTACCCAATTTACATGATTTGGCCCTAACTATTGAAAGTTTTGACCAAGTGGGAGTGAAAATTTGAAATGACCCTAACTGTTCAAAGGTTTGGTCAAGTGAAGAATGACTCTAACTGTTTAAAGGTTTGGTCGTACTGGACCCAGTGGGAGTAGATTTGATTTCTAAACTAAGAATTAACTATCAGAGGTAATAGTTAACATGATAGTTATTTTCTTTGTGGTCCTGCCATCCTATTGAAGAGGATTGGTGGGAGAGTTTAGTGGAGTTATCAGAGATAACTTTCTTGTGGGCCTACCATCCTGTTGAATAGGAATTGTAGGGGATTTTGGAAGAGTTGGCAGAAGATGAAGGAAAGAAGATATTTTCTTATCTTTCGCTTCACAGTGGGAGTTTGGAGACCGTGACTATTCAAAAGTTTGATCATCCAAAATAGTGGGGGTAAAATTGGTGAATGGTATTTCTAGGCTATCGGAATATGATAAACCTGGGTCCTTCATCATAAGACGGGTTATCCTGAGTACACTAAGGATAGTATCTCTTCAGGAACTTCCCATTAATTGGCATTGTGATCTTATCACTGTCCTGCTACCACGTTTAGCGAACAAGTTGGATCTGTCGTACCCCTGGGGTTGCTCTTGTAGGTATTGGTGCGTAATGCGATAGGCGAAGAGCTTCACCAAGTTCGTCACTTTGAAGTTATGATCCCGGCATCAATTAGAGCCTGGATACTGTCTTTAAGGACAAAACAACTTTTGGTAGGATGATGGACCCTCTGTGATGCGCCGCGATATTTAGGATCTGAAGTCTTGTCGACCTCCTCGATTTGTAATAGGTGGCAACTTAATTTTGTTCTTTGTCAAGGAGGTGCTTGAAAATGATCGGAACTTCTTCATCTCTCGAAGAGTATGTCCCGTGGAATTCCGATTTAGAAGTTTTTGTTGCTCCGGGGTTGTTGGCGTGGTCGTAATGCGGCGTTTGATTTACGTCAGCAGCGACGCGATGCCTTTCTCTATTGCGAGAGGCAAAATTTACTTTTGAGGGGTCACCATCTTTTCGCCTCTTTCTTCCTTTTGAGGAAACGCTCGGCTTGTTCTCCTCAGATTTTCAGATCTTTCCATGTAGTTGGTGGGGCGACCCCATGACTTCCAACGATCAATGGAGAGATTATTGTGTACGTCTGCAATATGAATTCCTCGGTGGCTGGATCTTTGCGGTTTATGGCCTTATTGCGGGCGTTTAAACAGTAATCGTCTCTCCACTCTTCGCTTTTCATCCAAGAGGGTTCCAATCGAGAACCGGTGTCGTCATCGAAGAAGTTCTTTGAGGAACAAGCTTTCCATATCATTCCAGTTGATGCTACGGCCTTGAGTCTTCGATACCAATCGAAAGCTGACCCTTGAAGAATGCAAGCGAATGACCGAACCATCAAAGGCTCGCTTCCGAGATCACCCCAAATGTGATTTGAAGTAAATCAGGTGTTGTGTAGGTGACCCTCTCCCGTCAAATGGCGTGAAGTTGATCAAATTGAATTTGGCGGGTAAGGAATTGAATCCCACTTCTAGGATACGGACACGGGATACCGTCCTTTTGACTTCTGTCTGGACATCAAAGCATTGATTTTATCTTCAAGCTCTTTCATCCTTTCGCCATCATCCTCCCTTTATTTTGGATTACTTCCAATAGGAAGAATTGGACCATTTCCACCTTGAGCACCGGATCGCTTTCTTTGGAGGTTGATCACCGTAAATGTGTTCATCTATCTCGAATCTTGTCTTGACATTATGGGCATTATGGTGGGTAACTCCACCTTGTTGATCGGATTCAGCCGTAGATGAGGCGCTTGATTTTGCAATTCCCTCATCTGCGCATGGCTAATTCTATTTCATTTTCATTTCGGCCTTAAACTCTTCTCTTTGCTTGGCTAAGGCTTCTTGTAACATTTGAGCCAAGACATCGAGTAATGGTAAAGCCTCCTATGGTGACGACTCATACTTGAAGCGATGTCGTCGAAGCTATTGGCGGGCATCGAAAATTTCATCTTGGATGACTCTCCTTCATGCATTCTTCTATAGTCAATGCGTCAGCACTGCGCAATTGCAATCGGACATTCTCAAAATCGAGCTAACTCTTCCTCCGTGGTAAAGTCGGATCTTCATCATTCTTAGGTCCTTTCTCTTTGTTTACCATGTTAATAGTAACCGAGGAAGTTCATCGGTTCGATGGTAGATCTTCTCTTTCTTCGAGTGCGTCTTGACTCGGCGAATCTTCGTTGGCGGGGAACTCTCGAATCTTGAAGCTCTTTGTGGTTGGCGTTTGATTGAAGACGGGCATCGACAACAACGTCTTGATTAGTTGTGCACGCAAGCAAGAACAATTTATTTCATCAATCGTTCTCTTTACGTGTGTTTGCCGCTGACTGATGACCACGGTTGATGTGGTTTGTCACGGTTGTACTTTCACCCCAAGTGTAGCGTTGTCCTAAGCGGAGGACGTCTTCTTTTAGGCGTCGATCATTCGACTTGGGAGGCACCTTTGACATTTTAGCTTCATCTCACGAAGTTGTCTTGGCATGGATCATAAGTGTTTTATCATCTCTCGTGACTTCTGAATCCTGCGCCTCAAGTTCTTCCCTTTAGTAGACTTCGCGGACCCCTTGCGGGGATGCTCAAGCGAGATGCAATTGGAATTAAGGACGGAGATATTTAAAGCTTGCTCGGGACTCTTACGAATTTGGGTAATGATTATCACATTTTAATTACATTTTATACCCTTATTACCTATGTTATATGAATAATGATATTACTAATAATCATTTTTATCTTATTTTGCGGAGCTAATGAATAAAAGCCCAAATGACTCAAATTCTCAAATTCTACCAATATTTGAAGCCCAAATCAAGACAAACAAAGGCCCAAGATACCAAATTGATCCAAGAGAAATTCGTGAAGAAAAATCAAGAAAAGACAAATTGTTGGGAACCAATCGGTTGAAACACCGGTTATTACCGGTTAGCTAACCGGTTAGCTAACCGATCACAAATGGGTTTGCAACTGCATTCTCAATTAATGGTGGATTTCTTCCTTTTGGCTAGGTTTGATCCAATGGTTCACATCAACTCAGTTGGGCTATAAATAGGGGTGAAAGGGTTTTGAGTGTGAAATATTTTGTAAAACTCCATTTGGAGAGGAGGGTCACTCTTAATTGAGAAGACCTTCCAAAATTGTAACTTTTGTTACACAATAAATGAAATGTTTCACCCCTTCAATTTCCTTTCTCTTCTTCTAATCCAAGGACCAAAAGGAGGATTAGATTAAGATCAGGAGTTGTTGGTTTCTATTTTATTTCTTTTTCATTTTCTTTCTTGTTCATTTTATTGCTTTGTAGCTTAGATTTACTTTCATGCAATTTAATTTCATGCAATTTACTTTCATGCAATTTACTTTCATGCAATGTATTTAATTCTTGTATTTACTTTCTAGAATAGATTTTTCTTTTCTTTAATTCACCTTGAGGCTAGAACCCTCTAGGGAATTACCCTTTTCTAAGTGTGGAGCTAATATTTGTGGGATCCTAGAGATTGTTTGAAACTAGCTAACAAATCCAACTCATTTTCATGAGATTGAGATAAGCTAAGTGGATCTTCTCTTTCTTCGAGTGCGTCTTGACTCGGCTTGAATCTTCGTTCTTTGAAAAAGCCTCTCGAATCTTGAAGCTCTTTGTGGTTGAGCGCTTGATTCGAACAGCACATCCCGACAACAACGCCTTGATTAGTTGTGCACGCAAGCAAGAACAATTTATTTCATCAATCGTTTCTTCGTGGTGTTGCCACCTCACCGATGACACAGCTTGATGTGGTTTGTCACTGGTTGTACTTTCACCCCAAGTGTAACGTTGTCCTTGCGGGGACCGTCTTCTTTTAGGCGCGATCATTCGACTTGGGAGGCACCTTTGACATTTTAGCTTCATCTCACGAAGTTGTCTTGGCATGGATCATAAGTGTTTTATCATCTCGTGACACGAATCCTGCGCCTCAAGTTCTTCCCTTTAGTAGACTTCATGCGGACCCTTGCGGGATGCTCAAACGAGATGCAATTGGAATTCGGAGACCGAGATATTTCACTTGCTCGGGACTCTTAATTTGGTAATGATTATCACATTTTAATTACATTTTATACCCTTATTACCTATGTTATATGAATAATGATATTACTAATAATCATTTTTATCTTATTTTGCTAATGAATAAAAGCCCAAATGACTCAAATTCTCCAAATTCTACCAATATTTGAAGCCCAAATCAAGACAAACAAAGGCCCAAGATACCAAATTGATCCAAGAGAAATTCGTGAAGAAAAATCAAGAAAAGACAAATTGTTGGGAACCAATCGGTTGACAAACGGTTGTTAACCGGTTAAGCTAGGTTAGCTAACGATCACCAACCGATCGGTTTGCATGGTCGAATTAATGGTGGATTTCTTCCTTTTGGCTAGGTTTGATCCAATGGTTCACATCAACTCCGTTGGGCTATAAATAGGGTGAAGGCTGAGGGTTTTGAGTGTGAAATATTTTGTAAAACTCCATTTGGAGAGGAGGGTCACTCTTAATTGAGAAGACCTTCCAAAATTGTAACTTTTGTTACACAATAAATGAAATGTTTCACCCCTTCAATTTCCTTTCTCTTCTTCTAATCCAAGGACCAAAAGGAGGATTAGATTAAGATCAGGAGTTGTTGGTTTCTATTTTATTTCTTTTTCATTTTCTTTCTTGTTCATTTTATTGCTTTGTAGCTTAGATTTACTTTCATGCAATTTAATTTCATGCAATTTACTTTCATGCAATTTACTTTCATGCAATGTATTTAATTCTTGTATTTAATTTCTAGAATAGATTTTTCTTTTCTTTAATTCACCTTGAGGCTAGAACCCTCTAGGGAATTACCCTTTTCTAAGTGTGGAGCTAATATTTGTGGGATCCCTAGAGATTGTTTGAAACTAGCTAACAAATCCAACTCATTTTCATGAGATTGAGATAAGCTAAGTGGATCTACTCTAGATTCCTCATATCTTTAATTAATCCTCCATACTTTACCTTCTTTATTTTCCTCTTATCCTTGCTTTTCATTTGTTTGTTATTTTCCTTTATTCTTGATTCTTGATTTCATTGATTTTACTTCTCTCTCGATCTCATATTCCCTCCATGTGCATATAATCTCAAACCTAGTTTTGTTATTATGTGCATATAACCACAACCACATTCTCAACTTCATTTTCTCCTCTTTTGCACATAATCCACATCCACTCTCTTATCTCTCCACATCCACTTTCACCATTTTCTCACTTTCATTTTATTTGAATAACTCCTAATTGTCACAAGATAATTTGAGAACCAAAACTTGAACAAAACTCTTCCTACTTCCCGTTCCTCGTGGGATCGATAATCTTTATACTATAACTTGATCAAGGTTGTATACTTGCAACTTAGGAGGTAATCATTTATTTCCCATCAAGTTTTGGCGTTAGAGGCGGGTGCATAAGTAGGATTTTGATTAATTTTGGTTCCTCAACTTGTGTGTTTTTCTTTGTAGGAACTTGGAGCTTGAAGATCAAGAGTTGAAGATTCAAGATTGAAGAATTGCCACCAACGAGGCTTTGCATTGCTTTTGCTTGGGTAACTTCTCTATCTAGTATTTTCAATTCCACCCTTTAGATAGTTCATATACATTAGAGACAATTAGGATAAAAATTAAAAATAAAAATAAAAATAAAATTTTTTACCCTTGTCGACCCTAATAAACTTCATTTCTTTGATTGTCGACCATAATAAAAAAAATAAAAGATTTTTATTTTTGCATTCTTTTAGTTGCTTTTAATTTCTAGGGTTGCATTTCATATAATAGTAGGAATTCACCAAAGTGATTTGAGCATCTTGATTTGGCACACACTTGAAAATATTTTAAGGACAAAACCCACTAATCAAGATAAGGTGAGGGATTTCATCACCCTTTCCTTAGCCCAAAAATCACTAATTCCTCACTACACTTACCCAAGCCTCTTAAAATTTGATTAGACGTTAGCCCCTAAGGATTCGAGCTCATTAAGGAACAATAATTTCTTAAGTGAATCGGTCCAAGTTTATTTGGATTAATTGGTGTCTAAGGCAAGGTTTAGGGGTTGCGTGAAAATCGAAAGGAAAGAGGTACTTAATTGATCTTTGATCTCCCTCTAGTACTATCCTTACGGCTAATTACCCAAGTAAACTTTGATCTTTTCACTAAGGGAATTTTTGGTTAGAGCTGGTCTAAGTCAAGTTTAGGCTTAACCCTAGAGTTAGGGTGATTGGAAAGTGATTGCCTTGATTTATTTTTAGTTAGTTTTTCCTTATTTTTTTTTCTCATCATCTTCTTAACTTTTTCTCTTGTCCTTTTTCAAATAATAAAAAAAAATTTGATTTTGGTGTATGCAAACTTGGGTTAGGAATAATACTAATCGTTTAATTCGTTTTGATCCATCTCTTGAACCAAACGAAATGGCTAATACCAACCCACCTGTTCTTCAAGATGTTTGTTACCCCACTAGAAATGCAATCCCCTCTTGCATAAAACTCCCCGAGGTAAATGGAACCAATTTTGAACTTCGACCGCATTTCATAAACATGCTTCCCAAATTCTTAGGAGTCAAACCAAGACGATACATCTTTATCTCTAATTTGAAGAAGTTTGCCTCATGATTAAAATGAGGGACTTAACGAAGATGCGATCAAACTCCGATTTATTCCATTTGCCCTAAGGACAAAGCCAAAAATGGTCAGATAGCTTGCCCATGATTCCATCTCAACTTGGGGTGAATTTGTAGCAGTTTTGAAAAAAATTCTTTCCTATCCACAAAACAATCAAGCTTAGAAACAAGATTCAAAATTTTAAAATTGTCCCGAGAACCTTTTGGAAGTATTTTGATAAATTCAAAGATCTTCTTATCCAATGTCCTCACCATGGTCTTGAAAAGTGGCGATTATGCCAAATCATTTATGAAGGATTGGATTATTCTTCAAAACTTCCTTAGAGTCAATGTGTCAAGGGATTTCATGAAGAAAAATATCGATGAAGCTTGGGACTTTTAGAGAATTTATCCGAGAAAACCATGCAGGGGAACACGTGATTCATCACATCCAATCCAGTTCTAGAGGTCCTTCCTTAGAGTCAAACATAGCCTCCAAGCTAAGATGGCTACAATTCTACGCAGTTAGAAACTTTAGAAACCAAAGAACGAGCTCCGCTCAAATCAATCAAGTTTACTTTCGGGTTGTCATAGCTGTCTTTCTGACCCATGCTTGAGCAATGTCCACTCTTAGGAAATACTCAATCTCTAGAATGATGAATGCTGCATTCCAAAGATCCGACATGATCCATTTTCTCCAACCTATAATCCGGGTTGGAGAAATCATCCTAATTTTGCATGGAATCGTGGTAATTTCTGAAAATCAAAATTTCACTCCCTCTTCAAACCAACAATTCCCTAGGGGCAATGATTTCTTTCAGTTCTCAAACCAATTTTCCACAACCAAATCAGCCATTTCCAAATCGGTTTCCTCATCATCAATCTACAAATCATATTCCTTCAAATGTTGAGAAACGCCTTAATGTTTTGGAAAGGGGTTTGAAGCCTTGATTAAAACCTCACGCAGACCACGAACTTGTTGACTCAAACACTAGCACGATGAACTCCTTTATGCAATCAATGTGACAAATTCTCAACTCCAACACTCAAGCCATAGCTAGATTAGAAACCGGCTTGGTCAACTAGCTAGCTATAAGTGAGAAAGAGAAAAGATCATTTCGAGTCAACCCGTGACCAATCCAAGGAACACGGGGTCAAGTTCAACTTTTCAAGATCAAGTGAATGCAATCCATTCCAGCGGTCGTAACGGGTTAATAATCAAGTCCTTCGAATCCAGAGAATTACGTTGAATACATGCATCTTGAAGCCAACATTTGAAGAACCCTTTATCAATGAACTTAGATTTTGGAAAATAGAAAACAACAAGATTTTATTTTTGATGAAATTTTGTTAATAACGAATCTAAGTTCAAAAGCATACAACCATTAATACCTACCTTCCATTCTTTGCGAACATCACTAAAACCCCGAATTTTTAGAATTTAAGCACATCATTGATTATATTATTTTGAAATTCTTTAAATTTCGGGTAGAATTTTCAGCAATAAGGTAGGATTTAATGTAGAATGTGAGCTTCTCATGTTTCATCTTTTATTCTACATTTTTGTCTCATAATAATAACAAGAATTTATTCTTCTCTCATGTGAGAGTTTCTTGTTGTTCTTTATTTCAAAAAAAAAAAAAAGAAAAGAAAAAAAAGAGAATAAATTTTTGACTTCACCTTCTCATACCAAAGGTAATTACAGAATTTTTATCATTGTTCGAAGTCATAGAACAAATGTAAGTGCTTCCATTCTTATCTGTTTTACTTTGTGCATAATAGAATTTGCATTGAGGACAATGCAAAATTTAGGTGTGGGGTGGGGATTAGTCATTTATTTCTTTATCTTAGTTATTTTCTTACCATTTTTTATGTCATTTTTTTCTCTTTTCATCATAAAAAAAATAGTCACTTGCCAACTTAATAGAGTTGATTAATAATTGATCAAATTGATAGAATTTAAGTCTTCTAATCCTTAGTTAGTTCTATACTCAAGTTACCTTTTATGACAACTCCAAATAAATTTCTTGAGAAATGATTTTCAAGTAGTATACTTTACTTAAGTGTTAACTTAGATTTTTAATTAAAGTAATGGAATTTTTGCATGCCTAACTTAGAGTTGAAAATAATTTTTCAAGTTGTCTTGATCCAAATATTGTTCAGAACATATATACATATACACATATATATATTATACTAACTTAACAAAAAGAAGAAAAATTTCTCTTAAAATCATTGGTGGTTCTATTTTACTAAGCCTAAGTTGACTGAGTAATTAAGCCCGAGAAGTATTTCTATACTTAATGACCTAAGCCCAATTGGGTTGGGATTCATTGGCCCAAAACTCGCTAAATGGTCACTTAGAAAGCCCGATTAAAAGAACAAAACCACCAAGGAATAAAGAGTTAAAAAAAATTATCATACTAATCATGTTTTTATATATAGTTATATTTGTATATGTTCTTGAAAAATTAAATGGATTTAAAGACTTGAAATTTGTTTAAAACAAAGAGTTAGCATGTTCTTTTCAAAACTTTTAAATTAAAATTTTAAGTTAAACTTGGTTTTGTATAACTATAATGAAAGGATTTTCTTAAGAAAATTACATTGGAGTTATGATAAAACGTTTTCTTGAGTATTAACCAACTTCAATTGGAATGTTTGAAGATATCAAATGAATTAATTATTTTATTAACTTCTTTAATTTGGCAAGTCGACTGAATTTTGTGGGTATATTCATTGCAAACCCTCACGAGACTACAACTCGTCCACTAGGGTAACCTAGGGTTTAAAGGCTTGTTGTATGTGCTATAGCAATTCACTCTGAAAGTGAGTTCGTTTTCTTTTTATTTTCTTTGCTAGAGGACTAGCAAAAGTTTAGGTGTGGGGGTATTTGATTATCATATTTTAATTATATTTTTATACTCTTATTACCTATGTTATATGAATAACGATATTACTAATAATCATTTTTATCTTATTTTGCAGGCTAATGAATAAAAGCCCAAATGACTCAAATTCTCTGAAATTCTACCAATATTTGAAGCCCAAATCTGAAGACAAACAAAGGCCCAAGATACCAAATTGATCCAAGAGAAATTCGTGAAGAAAAATCAAGAAAAGACAAATTCGTTGGGAACCAATCGGTTGACAACGGTTGGCAACGGTTAATAACGGTTAGCTAACCGTCGACCATGATCGGTTTGCAGTGTGAATTAATGGTGGATTTCTCTTCCTTTTGGCTAGGTTTGATCCAATGTTTCACATCAACTCCGTTGGGCTATAAATAGGGTGAAGGCCGAGGGTTTTGAGTGTGAAATATTTTGTAAAACTCCATTTGGAGAGGAGGGTCACTCTTAATTGAGAAGACCTTCCAAAATTGTAACTTTTGTTACACAATAAATGAAATGTTTCACCCCTTCAATTTCCTTTCTCTTCTTCTAATCCAAGGACCAAAAGGAGGATTAGATTAAGATCAGGAGTTGTTGGTTTCTATTTTATTTCTTTTTCATTTTCTTTCTTGTTCATTTTATTGCTTTGTAGCTTAGATTTACTTTCATGCAATTTAATTTCATGCAATTTACTTTCATGCAATGTATTTAATTCTTGTATTTACTTTCTAGAATAGATTTTTCTTTTCTTTAATTCACCTTGAGGCTAGAACCCTCTAGGAATTACCCTTTTCTAAGTGTGGAGCTAATATTTGTGGGATCCCTAGAGATTGTTTGAAACTAGCTAACAAATCCAACTCATTTTCATGAGATTGAGATAAGCTAAGTGGATCTACTCTAGATTCCTCATATCTTTAATTAATCCTCCATACTTTACCTTCTTTATTTTCCTCTTATCCTTGCTTTTCATTTGTTTGTTATTTTCCTTTATTCTTGATTCTTGATTTCATTGATTTTACTTCTCTCTCGATCTCATATTACCTCCATGTGCATATAATCTCAAACCTAGTTTTGTTATTATGTGCATATAACCACAACCACATTCTCAACTTCATTTTCTCCTCTTTTGCACATAATCCACATCCACTCTCTCTTATCTCTCCACATCCACTTTCACCATTTTCTCACTTTCATTTTATTTGAATAACTCCTAATTGTCACGCGCATAATTTGAGAACCAAAACTTGAACAAAACTCTTCCTACTTCCCGTTCCTCGTGGGATCGATAATCTTTTATACTATAACTTGATCAAGGTTGTATACTTGCAACTTAGGAGGTAATCATTTATTTCCCATCGAGGTATCAAAGCGTCCTTTAAGTTGCCTTGCCTTTATTTCCGAAATGTGGACCAAGGCGATTAAACACCTAAGTTGACGGATTTCCGGACTTAACGGTTGATATCTCGGTAGGAGAAGTGGAAGAAAGTGAAAAAGTCTATTTTTGCTAAGGCATGGAGGTGCCTGTGGCGGCGGTTCGGGCTTATCTCGGTAGCGAAGACGATTTATACTATTTGTTGGCGAAGCGGCTTAGCTATCTCGCTACTTGTGGCGGCTCGGCTAATCTCGGTGAAGGCGGTGGCGAGGCAGAACTCTTGAGGATTTTGATGTCGACTTCGGGACCCAAATTTTGTGATTTTGGGTCGATTCCTTGGTTGATTTCGACTCTGCGCCTTGCGAACAACGGCGCGACGAACAGCAGCGTGCCGCGGCTCTTTGGCGTGCTCCTTCCTTGTCAATCGGGTCCTTTTGACGAGAACCCATTCTTCCTTGGGAAGAGTGTTGACGGATTGAGATTGAGGCATTGTAGGTTGCTGACGCCTCTAATCACGTGAGTTCATGTTGTAATGAACTCCGTCTGTTGATTCTATGGCCTTGGCAAGTTGTCGGGCCATCTTTTGACGCTGTCTTTGACGAGCCCTCTTCATCAGAGCGGTTGAGATCTTATTGAATGACTCCTTCTTCTGAAAGGAGTCAACTTGAGCAGAGCTCCCGGCTTTGAGATCCACCGGGGTGTTGTTGCGAGGGGAAATCGCCTCCGTCGCAAGCGAACGAGAATCGTTGTGCATCACAACAGAACGAACCTCCCTCTTAGGAGATGAGATCCTCCGATGTTTGCGGGGCGAGGGGGACTTCGATGGAGAAGAGGAGAGATATTCTTCGAACTTGGCTTGATCGAAGAAGTAGTCCAGTCCATCGACCATGAGGTCGGCTTGATCGCCGCAAGGTGCGACACAACGATCTCGGCTCGAGACCGTTGGCTCCTAATCGTTTACGTGTTTGGGTCGAAAGTTGTTTCCATTGTAAAACTTGAGAAAATTACACTTTTGATTCTCGCTACAAAGAAATTTAAGTAACTCTCTCACAAACTCAATAAAAGACACTACAAGTGTAGATCTCCGTTGTGGGACTTTACTCCGCCGGGACGCGTAATCCGTGGACCACCGAGCAACGATCATCGAATCGACGGGGTTTAGTTAATGCTTCGCAAAGGAAACAAGAACTTAAGTAAATATCTTAGCAAAGTAAGATATCTACTCTTCTCAAGAATAAGTCAAAGCTTAAACTCGAGGAATCTCCACGTAGATCGTGTTCTTGAACTCTGGAAGCTTGGATTCTCTCTCTCTCCTTGCAAAAAGCTCTAGCTTTTTTGATCTCTGATTGCCCCCCCTGCCCAAGTGGATGTAGGGGGGTATTTATAGACTTTGGGAGGCGTGCCCTCTGAAAAAACACAAGTGTCATAAGTGCTCAACATTTGTAGTTAGCTGCGCTCGAAATACCAGTCGCCTCGCCATCGGGCGAGGCAGTTGTCGGCCGCCTCGGGCGTGAGGTAAGATGGGCCGCTTCGCTAAGCTGGCGGCGTTGTCGCCCTCCCGCTGTTATAACGGTTTCTCGCTTTTTTAGGCATGATTAAATGCCCTAAAATCACTTAGTGGCGATCTTCAGCGGTAACCGCCCATTAAAGTATCCGAACGTCTCTTTGCGTTGATAAAGTCAAGTGGGCCCCACCGGCATTGATTTAGACCCTTCAAGAGCTCATTTTAAATATTACGGGTGTCTCGCCTTTGGCGAGCACAAACAAGTGTCTCGCTAGTAGCGAGACACAGCGAGTGTCTCGCTTGTAGCGAGCACAAACAAGTGTCTCGCTAGTAGCGAGACACAGCGAGTGTCTCGCTTGTAGCGAGCACAAACAAGTGTCTCGCTAGTAGCGAGACACAGCGAGTGTCTCGCTTGTAGCGAGGCACAAACAAGTGTCTCGCATTATGGCGAGACACAATCTTCCCATGTGTTGTCTTCTTGAGATTTTGACGACGTTGTCCTTCGATCTTCTCATAATTTAGTCATATTTGAGGTTCTTCAGCAATTTTTGATGCCTACACTAAGCTCAATTGGAAATTGCTCCATGCTGTCAAACGGAGCAAGCGATACCAATGGGATGCTTGTTCCAAGGAGATACATCGGCTTAACAAGAAATTAGAAGAATATGAGGGAACTGGTGATCTTATTGACCCCGAAGACCTGAAGAAGAGGGTAAAGAAACTGATGACACAAACTGATAGGCATACCAAGGCTGCACAGAAGAAAAAGAAAAGTGTTATGGATTCTGTTGGTAGGGATGATGATGTTGGTTGCTTCGATTATGGCGATGTAACCAATATTAGGAAAGAAGCTTCTCATCTTGCGGAGGAGGTTATGCATAGGGAGAAAAATGAAGGCGAAGAAGTAAGAGCATGGTCTACGGAGATAGAAAAAGAGCAAAATGCAGGGAAAGAAGGGGATGGTGAGAATCAGGGGAAACACGAAGAGAAGAAAGAGGGAGAGAACGAAGAGGAGAAGAAAGAAGAGGAGAAGAAAGAAGAGCAGGAAAAGGAGGAGAAGAGTGAGAACCTCATCGTAGCCCCGGCTTCAAAGACTTATCAGAAGAGAACGAAGAAAGTTGTTGCAAAGCCGGGGAGAAGGCCACCAAGCGTCAGAGTCAGGACGAGATCACAGCTAGTCCGAACCCCGTTCACTGAAGAAAAAAAGAGGGGAGTTGATGAAGAGATAATTGAAGTACCATCACACCAGAAAACCGAGGAGGGGAAAATAATCAAGTACTATTGCAAACCTGATGAATGCAAATGGAATTCCCGGCGACGGAAAATCAAGAAGAAGGAGGAGGCTCTTTTAAAGTTGTTAAATGAGGGTATGCCGGATGTTTCTGACTTTAGCATACGTCTAGTGGATAGTGAAGGAACCTTTATTCACAACTTCAGAATATGTGATTATGTAGCGGCAAAGCTCACAGCAGATGAGAACAGATGGCTCTCAAACTTTAACAATCAGAAATTCCATCAGTAAGTTTCATACATATCAACCAATATGATAAATTGTTTCTCCAGAAACTTACATGTTAACTTTTACTTTTACATGTTAAGTTTCAGGCTTATATGTTAACTTTCAGTCATACATGTTAACTTTCAGTCATGCATGTTAACTTTCACTTATACATGTTATTATAGTGTAAGATGATAATTTTTTAATAAAATGTTAATTTTTGTGTCTTAATATTTTTTTAGGAGCTGTAACATTATCACAACTGCAAACAGTAGCATTGATGCAAGGGAGCTGCTTTACCTACTGCGTGGAGGCCGTCTTGATGACCATGCAAGTTTAATTTGTTTAATATATCCATAGATATTCTGTTATGTTATGTTGTTTTGCAACTTAATTTTTAGTCTTACATTGGTTTATGTAGGTCACGGAAGCTTTGCTTGACAGAGTAAGAGCATGGTTGGAGAGACCAGAAAACACCTCATTGAATCAGAAATATGGAGTTGTATCTACGTACTTTTGCGTAAGCACTAGATCAAACTCCTAACATCTTCATAATCTTCTTTATAATTGAAATAACATTATATTTTTTGTGATACAGCATAGTCTTTATGCCAAGACTCCTGATTTTTCACATATGTATGCTTCATTTATTCAAAAGCATATTGCTGCGGATAGGAGTGGTGAGCAAAAACGAGTGTTTACCTTTTATAGTCGCAAGTGCACAACCATTGTCAAGTTATAGTATTTAAGATTGTCGATCCCACGAGGAACGGGAAATAGGAAGTGTTTGATTCAAGTTCGGTTCTCAAATTATGCGTGACAATTAGGGTTTTATTCAAGATAATATGAAAATATGATGAAGTGATGAGAGAGTGGATTTGGATTGTGTGTGAAAGGAATCACAATTAAAAGACGAGATTTCAATAAGAGAGATGAAGGAATCTAGAATTGAATCCACTAGCTAACTCAAATTATAATCTACTGAAAAATTCTCTTTTACCACATCTCATATTAGATTTATTAAGCATAAGATATCAAACCACTTAAGGAAAGCATAACTTATCAAATTATCACCTAATTGAAATTCAAACTCATGAAGAGAGTAATAACAAGATAATAATCCTAGAATTCATAAGCATAGCCTATCAAACCACTTAAGGAAAGCATAAACTATCAAATTCTTCTTCTATCGATTAGTTCTCTAGTTGATTAACCTAAACATGATCTTTTAAGCATAAGAGAGATGATTCATAAACACAAAAGAGATTAGACTAGTTTCATGCAACCTAGATCCCCACAAGAGTTTAGTTCAACATCTTGGGAAATTCAAACAAATAGAAAAAGAAAAGAAAATAAAAAGAAAAGAAAAATTCTAAACTAATCTAACTACAAAGCAATTAAATCTAAACTACAAAAGCTATTAAATCTAAACTACAAAGCAAATAAATAACAAGAAAGAAAAAGAAATAATAAAGAGAAATAAAGAGAAACCGCAACTCATCATCATCAACTCATCCTCCTTTGGTCCTTGAACAAGAAGAAGAAGATGGGATTGAAGGGGAGAAAATATTTATTTATTGAGGAAAAATTATTACAATGAAAGGTACTCTAAAACAAGAGCAACCCTTTCTCTCCAAAAGGAGTTTTACAAAATATTTCACACCTCTAAACCCTCGGATACTACCCTATTTATACCCCAACGGAGTTGATGTGAACCATTGGATCAAACTTGGCCAAAAGGAAGAGAAATCTTTCCTTAATTTGGAATCTGCGGCACCAATCGGTTGGCCGATCGGTTAGCCAACCGTTAATAACCGGTTGGTCAACCGATTGGTTTCAACGGATTTTGTCTTTTCTTGATATTTTTGCACGAATTCTTCTTGGATTCCTTGGTATCTTGGGCCTTCGTTTGTCTTGATTTGGGCTTCAAAATTGGTAGAAATTCGAGAATTTGAGTCATTTGAGCTTTTATTCATTAATACTCCATTATTACGCAAAATAAGATAAAACATATTATTAGTAACATATTTATTGATATAAAATAGATAATGAGGTTATTAAAATGTCATTAAAATGTGATTATCAAGGAGTATACTCCTTATCCCCCTTGTGCGTCAGGATCACTGGCATCTTGCTGAAGTCAGGTTGGATGAGGACGTTGTTAAACACTATAGCTCTTCTGGCCATAGTGGTTATGTTGAACCCGTGAATAAAGTTATCAATTTTATGGATCATATGAAGTCGGATTTGATCCTGTGAATGTTTGGAGACGATGCAGATATGAAGCCATCCCTTCCGAGCAACAGTCTGGATTGTTAGTATTTCAAAATTTAAATATTTTCTAAAATTCCTAACCATTATAAATTAACTAGCTTGCTTCTTTATATCATGCGGTTTTGATTCGGGATTTTCGTTCCCTTGTTCATGAGGGCTATACTCCTTGGTCTTGATACAATTCAAGTGACTACTCTAAACGATGAATCGGTGTGATACGTGCAAGGCTTGCGGTGACCTTTTAAGAGAAGGATGGGAGCGTAAGAATCAACCGGAGACGTAGATAACAATGGGGAGAAAGTTGTTTAAATATTTGATTGAGTGAGCAATGTTACAATGTTGTAAATGTTAGATGTGGATGCAAAACAATGCATTAAAGTTGTTAATTTGAAAGAACTTAGATGTGGATGCCAAACAATGCTAACATGTTAACTTGAAAGATCTTATTGCATTCCTTGAAATTTTATGCCATATTTTCCATAACCTTTTCTCGCAACATATATTTATCAGTTCATCCGAGTTCTAAGACGATTATATGAAAGATAACAGAAAACCAATTTGTTATCTTGTTCACCTATAAATAATGAAAGTTAACATGAAAGGGTAAAAGTTAACCTATAAAACGAAAGTTAACATGAAAGGGTGAAAGTTAACCTATATGATGAAAGTTAACATGAAAGAATGAAAGTTAACCTATAAAACTAAAAGTTAACATGAAAGAGTGAAAGTTAACCTGTAAGACTAACACGTTTGGCTGAAAACTAACATGTTACGTTGATGGATAACATCTCCAGATGAAAGTTCACAATGTTAACATGTTACGTTGATGGGAGATATATTTACCAGTTTCAGCTGAATACTTACACATGAAAGTTAACCTGTACAAATGAATGTTGACATGTAAGACTGAAAGTTAATCTATAATTAATGAAAGTTAACCTATACAAAAAGTTAACCTGAAAGGGTGAAAGTTAACCTATAAAACTAAAAGTTAACATGAAAGGGTTACAGTTAACCTATAAGACTAAATGTTAACATGAAAGAATGAAAGTTAACATGAAAGAGTGAAAGTTAACCTATAAGTTAACTTATAACAATGAAAGTTAACCTATAAGTTAACTTATAACAATGAAAGTTAACATGTAAGTGTGTAAGGAACTGAAACATAATACTTAAGTTGAACAAGTACATAACAAAGCTTTCTTACATTTTTGAACCTAATATTCCTTAAATACACAAAATGATAAGTCTTACGGAATAACATATTACAAAAGCCTTCCAGAAGTTGCCAACCTACACGGCTATATGAAAACTACTGTCTTTTAAATAGCAGCCCTCATTAATCAGCAATTGGCTCGTTACAAGTTGCTCGATTGTGACCTTCAGCTTTGCATCGAGAGCATTTCACTGGACGTGTGTAAATTGTTCTGTTGTTTATACGTCTAGTTCTGTTTCTTCCCTTCCTTTTAGCGTGATCGGTGGCAATATCTGGATTTCATCTCTTGGCACACTTCGCTTTTCATAACTGATGGGATAGATGACTTCATCATAGCTCTTCCTAAATGCTTCTATGGACATAAAGTGATCGCAATATTGATATACTTCTTTTCATATAAATAATGACCGCACAAGCATGCTTACAAGGAATTCGTGATACGTCCCAAGCTCGGCATGTGCATGACCACTTCTCCAAATCAACGTGTGTAGTTCTGCTTGATTGCACTTCGAATATTTCAGCTGTTGATTGTTTAACATGTAAAGTACGACCCTTTTCCATATTTTCTCGGGATCTTCTCACTTTTAGGACATAGATAAGCATTCCACTTAGCAGCCATTTTGCGTCTGTCATTCATGCGAACCATAATTTATTTCCTGATGTGCTCTACCAATTGAACAATACGTAACAATCGCGCTTCCCTTATCCAGTTGTTAAAGGACTCTGCGACATTAGAGGTTACATGATCATATCTGCAAAAATTTAAAGCAACAATATCTAAACTTTAAGAGAGTAATTTAACATGTATATCGAGAGATAACATGACATTTGCAAGTTAACCTATAAGTTAACTTATAACAATGAAAGTTAACATGAAGCTGTGAAAGTTAACATGAAAGGGTGAAAGTTAACATGTATCGCTGAACGTTAACCTATAACTGTAAACGTTAACATGAATCGCTTAAAGTTCACATGTATATGTGAGAGTTTAACATCTAATGAAAGAAAAAAATGAGTGAATTAGAATACCTTATCCCAGGGAAGAATGCATTTGCCCAATGATCGGGAGTAACTTATTGCAATGTCATATGCAATGGAGACAACTCATAAATTTCTTTCATGTAGTCGTTCCATTCGGCTTTAGTGTATTTATAACAAGCAGATTGGAGCAAATTGCCTAAAAGTTGAGTGACTTTTAACTTCATTCCCAAATCCTTTAGCTTTGATCTAAAATTTTCAATCAGGTGTAGGACACATCTTGAGTGAATTGCTTCAGGAAAATATTCTCTCACCGCTTCTCGAATTTCCTTGCCAGCATCAGAAATAATTACCAATTGGTGGAGAGGAGTGTATGGCTCTGTCCTTTCATACAATATGGACCACAGACCTTGAAGAAACCATCTCCAATTAGCTACATTTTCCTGATCACAGATGCAGTACGCAAGTGGAAATATCCCTTGGTCTCCGTCATATGCTATGGCGCTAAGGAGCATGCCTTTGTATCTGTCTTTCAAAAAAGTCCCATCCATAAATAAGAGGGGTCTACATCCATTTAAGAAGCCATTGATGCAAGCGGTAACATATAAACAATCTTTTAAACCTTCCTTCATTTTGGTCAATGCAAATGTAGCTTCGAAATTTGTTTCCTTTACCATGTGCTCATACCGTAAATAAATGCCACAACATTTCGTAAATATAATATCGTGTTGCAAATAAGCATATACATTTTAAAGATGCATATTCATATGGTTTATTCTTGTTATTAGTTATAAGCATTTTTATAACTACAATGAAATGTTTGAATATGCATCGAAAACATGTACATTAATTTTAGAAGTTAACATGGAATTGTGAAAAGGTAACATGGAATAGGTGAAAGTTAACTGAAGCTATAAAAGTTAACATAAAGCCGTGAAAGTTAACATGAAGCTGTGAAAGTTAACATTACATAGTAATCGTTAACATGTATTCGTGAACATTATTACGTAAAGGTTAAAGTTAACATGAAAATTTTGAGGAATTAGTGCTATAAGCTTCTACTAAATAACCGAGTATATTTAGTAAAAGAACTATAAAATTTACCATCTTAATTGATCATATGCCTCGTAACTATCTCCGTACAATGACTCTTGTGCTCTTTCTTTGCCCCACCATATCTTACTATATTCAATTCTCAATCCATACTGAGTGAGAAACTCCTTTTGCACATCAACTGGGCGGATTTCAGGCCGAACCTTTATAACTGATTGCAATTGGACTGCTATGAATTTGCGAGATGCCCGGGATCGTCCTGACAAGTTAGTATGTTGCCCACAACTGTGCTCATTCACAAACCTCTTGATTTCAATTCTCTTTTCATTTTTAACAGGAGAGGCAAACATCATCCAAGGGCATCCATTTGTCTCCTTATATCGACAATAAACTCGGATACGTTTGGGTTCATTCTTTTCAAATTCATAATCAAACTTCTTCGCCATAGAATAATATTGCAAAGCTAGTCTCGTGTCATTTGCACTTTCAAATTGTTGCCCCTTCGCTAATGCGTGTGCCACCATTGAGGAATACTGGAAGTGTTGTTGAACATATCATCAGCTCTCATCACTTTCTCACCAGATGGCCAATCATTTAGAATACTGTTTGAACTTGAAGCATTTTCTGTAAGATATTGAATATATTCTCGCATCCAACGAGGTATCATTTACGCGCATTAATGAACCAAGGAGAAATCATATTTCTGTAAATACTATTATAAACGGATGAAAGTGAACATACTATTTTCAAGTTAACATGTTAACACGAAAGTTAACATGAAAGGGTAAAAGTTAACATGTTAACGATGAAAGTTAACATGTTACGGAGTAAGTTAACATATATTCGTGAAAGTTCACATGTATGGTTGAAACTTAACATTATACAGCAAGAATAAACATGTAACTATTAAAGCTGACACCTATGTTTAGTCTGTTCATTGAAACATGAAATCAAAAATATTACATCAAACAAGTTCTAAAAAGAGTTCATTGATTACTTACATTTCATTCGCAACTTGCTGATCCTTTCTATCACTAGAACCCTCTATATTAACAAAAGCTTGCATGTGAATCTCCGAGCAACCAATATTTCGATTGTGCTCCAACATGCACTTCAAATCATCGTCATTATCAACTGAAAAACTAAGGTTGGGGTGCCTCTCAGATTTATATTTCAATGATAGAGCGGCTTGGTACTTTCATCTTCGGACACATCAAACTTCGGCCGCATAAGCTTGTTTGAACTTATCGTCGAGAATATGGCCTTCTGCCCAAAGACACCATGCATATCAAGTTTTGGGTTGACATTGGGGTTGTTGAAGGTTATAAGGACGCTTATGAGGAGCTATTGATGGGGTTTTTACCACATAAGGGGTTGGTGAAAGATGAAGAACAAAACCCTAATATCATAAATGAGAGAGTGAGATAAAACAATGAGAGAGTGAGAGATAACCCATTCCTGTATGAGAGAAGTAATGGAGGGAAGCCGCTCTTTTTTCCCTCCATTTTCGCCGTCGAATCGCATTAATTGCGATGAGACCGATCACCGGCTACATGGGTTCCTTTCGTCGGTTCTCTTGGGTAAGGGATGGGGGTATTTTGGATAGAATAGAACAAATACATGGAAAGTATGTATAAAACTGAGGTTTGGGGGCTGGGCCACATTTTTGGGCCTCTTTTGGTGCTGAAAAGCAAGGATAAGAGTTGGGGGTGCTGGGCCACATCAGGGCTAATTTTTTGGGGCCTTGACGCAATTTTCCCTTTATTCTTTGACATTGAAATTTCTGTGAATTTTTTTTATCGTACTAAAGCAGCCTGAAACTATTCTTTGCATATAATTAAATTTGTTATCTCGTGTGCTTTGTTTGTCTAACTATATTAGCACACTAACAAGAAAAAGGAAATAAAATCAATAACCCTCAACAAATATATAAAACTTAGATTACCTGTAGAAGCACCCCCGCCCCCACCCCAAAAAAAAAAAATCCTTTACTCAATTAACGAAATGATTGTTTTGACCAGAATTAAGGCAGTGCGTAAATTGTAACTCTAATTAAGCCAGATTTGGATGCAAGTCAATATTCAACCTTTCTGAGCTATAAATAGTGCGTAAATTGTAACTCTAATTCAAGTCAAAACTGAAGAAAAATTCCTAAAACAAGTAAAACCATAAAATAAAAACTTACAACCATACTTACAAAATTTCAAATTTGAGCCAAGTAATTTCTACAACTGCATTTGTAATTGTAACAGCTTATACTTGCATTGTAATTATCAACCTCTTCATAGTTTCAACCGAAAAACTAAGGTTGGGGTGCCTCTCGATTTATATTTCAATGATAGAGCGGCTTGGTACTTTCGATCTTCGGACACATCAAACTTCATTCGCATAAGCTTGTTTGAACTTATCGTCGAGAATATGGCCTTCTGCCCAAAGACACCATGCATATCAAGTTTTGGGTTGACATTGGGGTTGTTGAAGGTTATAAGGACGCTTATGAGGAGCTATTGATGGGGTTTTACCACATAAGGGGTTGGTGAAAGATGAAGAACAAAACCCTAATATCATAAATGAGAGAGTGAGATAAAACAATGAGAGAGTGAGAGATAACCCATTCTGTATGAGAGAAGTAATGGAGGGAAGCCGCTTTTTCCCTCCATTTTCGCCGTCGAATCGCATTAATGCGATGAGACCGATCCACCGACTACATGGGTTCCTTTCGTCGGTTCTCTTGGGTAAGGGATGGGGTATTTTGGATAGAATAGAACAAATACATGGAAAGTATGTATAAACTGAGGTTTGAAATTTGGGCCACATTTTGGGCCTCTTTTGGTGCCGAAAAGCAAGGATAAGAGTTGGGGTGCTGGGCCACATCGTGGCTAATTTTTGGGGCCTTGACGCAATTTTCCCTTTATTCTTTGACATTGAAATTTCTGTGAATTTTTTTATCGTACTAAAGCAGCCTGAAACTATTCTTTGCATATAATTAAATTTGTTATCTCGTGTGCTTTGTTTGTCTAACTATATTAGCACACTAACAAGAAAAAGGAAATAAAATCAATAACCCTCAACAAATATATAAAACTTAGATTACCTGTAGAAGCACCCCCGCCCCCACCCCAAAAAAAAAAAATCCTTTACTCAATTAACGAAATGATTGTTTTGACCAGAATTAAGGCAGTGCGTAAATTGTAACTCTAATTAAGCCAGATTTGGATGCAAGTCAATATTCAACCTTTCTGAGCTATAAATAGTGCGTAAATTGTAACTCTAATTCAAGTCAAAACTGAAGAAAAATTCCTAAAACAAGTAAAACCATAAAATAAAAACTTACAACCATACTTACAAAATTTCAAATTTGAGCCAAGTAATTTCTACAACTGCATTTGTAATTGTAACAGCTTATACTTGCATTGTAATTATCAACCTCTTCATAGTTTGAACCTAAAAGAAGTCATAATTATTGTTGCCTCTATTCTCAAATATTAAAATTCATGAGAAGCATTCTTCACAGATTGTTCCAACTAACACCGCTTCATAATAAACAATAGTGAACACTTCACCTTTGAACCTGGACAGGTCTATAGTCAAATAGAGATAAGTCATACAATAACATCAATCATTTGAGAAGAATAACAACAACCAAGATGAAATCCCATAGGATGCTTTATCAAAGAAACCTTATAGTTCAGAGAGAGATAAATAATCCCAAGATAAGATCACTGGTTCCAACTTATCAGAAATGGTGAATATAAAACATGTGAAAATGAAGTAAAATTATAAAATAGAGGTTTGTGGATAATGCAAATAAGTGTTGACGGGTGTATAATTTATACAAAGTCTAGAGTAGAGAAATGGACGTGCATGGGTATCAAAGCAATGATTGATTATAAACAACACAAGAATACTGTTCTGATGAAAATGATTGAAGATAAACTAGTTACGAGTCAAAACATATTAGTTAACAGTCGGTAGAAATACAACACAATAAATAATCATGCAATAGTGGAGAGGTTTGGAGAGGTTTCTCATAGCAGGCTATAATATAACATACACAAAGCAAAATAAACAGAGAGAAAAAACCCAAATCAGCACAGCTTATATGATGTTTATATTGGAAATTGGCATCTGGTTGCTACCTTTCACCTTTGTTCTTGCACCACTGAGGCGCCTAGTACCTCTAATTGCGAAGCTTCAGGAGTTCTATAGGACTATGGGCAGGCGTTACTGGTCTCCAGATTTCTGGATTCATCTAGCACGGATTAACTCGATGGCTCCGATGGTGTGATACAATGGTTGACGTTGTAAATTGTAGAGGTAGAATTTCACTTCAACAATGAAACTGAACATACTTTTAGATAGCTTGTATGAATTTCGTCATGAAATTGGTGTTACGACATGATTTTTGACTTCTATTTTCCAGTCCCTTTTGAGCGAATGGAACATCTTTCAAATTTTCTTGGGCAACATGGAGATGAAAGCTTCACGGGATGTAATGCTCAAGATCAAGTGATGGAAAACCAGATTGAGCTGTTTTCAGACCTCGAAGAAGACTCTTTGCTGTTTCCATTTCCTGCATGGATATGAATATATATATGTGGAATTAGCAGTTAATTTGGATGGAGAGAAAAAGTAGAGTTGTTGCAATATTTTAGGGACATTAAACAAGTAAATTTTGATTTTTTTTTCCAAAGATTAAGTATCAAAATTTGAAATTTGTAAAAGTTAATGGTGTCTTGTACGTTTGTTATGGAATAAAGTTTCCAGCATTTTGTACTTTCAATTTGTGCTACTTTGATTCCCAATAAAAACTGCGGGAAAGGAATCAAGGTCTGTCAAAAGATTTCTTTGCCTTTTATATTTCTATACTGGAAAAAGAATGTGTAAAATAATATCAAAGAACAGTTTTCTCTCTTTTTCTTTTCTGTTTTGGTCAGTTCTACCTTTCCCCATTAATTCCTATTGAACAAGAAAAGGAAAGGAGGAGGCAGCAACAAGGGGAAGGCTTTGTCCCAATTTTCTATGAGTTCAGCTATAAGAATCAAATTTCCAAGAAATTCCCGACGTGTAAAATTAACCAGTGAGAAATAAACTTACAGGACCAGTATGATCCAGGAGCCTGGTGCAATACATCTCTGCTTCCTCAAATCTGTTCTCAGCTTTGCAGTGCTTTGCAAGAAAAAGTAAAGCCTCAATCATATTTTGTCCCTGCCTATCATCTGCTTCCATCCTCTCCAAATCTTTCTTGTAATAAAATGCTGCCTGCTCTGAATGCCCAAGATTACTATGTAACTTTGCCAATCGATGCAAAGCTATACCTTCTCTATCATCACCATTTGCGGCTCTCATGTAGCACTTTATTGCCTCCTCGAGCATCTGGAGTGGTGCACTCTCATAGCACTTAGCCATAGCAATCCACAGCCGTGCATCACCCGGCTGCAAATAAGAAGACTTCTTAAAGTAATAGAGTGCATAAAATGGCATCCCCATCATCTCGTAAGTCTGGCCAAGCCCATACCAGGCTCGATAGTCTCGTGGATTTATATCAACTGCTCTTCGGTACGCATCAATTGCTGCTGGTGTGTTCTTCATCTCTACAAACTCATGACCCATCAGAGTCCAAGCTGTAAGGTATTTTCGGTTCAATTTCAAAGCTCTCCTGAAGTATATAACTGACTTCTCATGCTGGCCCTTTAGGCTGTAATAATTGGCTATGATACAGCAAGCCTCAGGACGGAATTTATCGGTCAAAAACACTCTATGGGCAAGGAAACTCAGACTTGAGAAGCATTCTTTGGCATAAAGTATATTTGAGTAGATGTCCATGGAGTCTACGCGGAATGGATCATTCCTTAGAATTTCTTCAAATATCATTTCAGCTTCATCTAGATCCCTCAGACCATATTGAGCTGTCGCAATTTGAGAATTGATGTGGTCACTGTACCGAAAAGTCCCTGACAAATACTCAAACTTCTTAAGGGCTTCCTCATGCATCCTGAGTTCTTGGTATGCATTGGCGATGAAGAAGTCTTTCATCCAGTGGTTGTTTAAACCCAGGCTTTTAAGGATGTCAGCAGTTGTGCAAAACGATAGAAGCTCAGACCAAGCACTCCAATTCCAAGGATAGTTGTTGACGGATTCCACGAGTACTTTCACAGCTTGCTTCTCACAACCTTTATCTCTCAGAATTAAGCCGTATAAGTATAGACCAAAGGAATCAATTGAACCAGCTCCATGGAGTGCAGATAACTCCCTCTCAAGAGAGGCCAACTCTTTGTTAATGGGCTCACCCTTACCCAGGTAACCCTCAAGTTCTATCATCTCTTCCTCTTTACGCTTTTCTCCCGCCTGTAGTATAGTATTTGACTATGATCATAAAACTATGGAGTATAATTGACAGTTGATATATATGATAACCAGATTCTCTATATTATAAAAGAGAAAAAAGTTATTGCTTGCAAAAGCCAATAGTAGATAGATTCTACCTGAATTTTTTTTTGCATGAAATAAGAAAATATATTTTCTCGCAAAAGATCATAGTAGGACCTATCAAGCTTCCTGTGTAAACTCTACACTTCTACAATAAAGATAAATGTGAACTCAATATCGCCTGGATAATAGGTCATCTAAGTGGTTAGAAATTTCAGTTTCACTTCAACTATAGAACAGAAAAGCCACTATGCTTTCAACTCAACTGCAGACGACAAAAATGGGTATATACCATCGTGACCATGCTGCCACAGGGCCACAGGGGAGCGTTATACTAGACGTTCTGTATGAGTAATTGAATATCAGAAAGAATAACAATTTTATGCACGTGAATATGAAGAACAATATTGCACTAAAAGCAGGAAAGATCTTGCTAACATCCAGAATATGGTATGGAGTACTTCTTTCTTTTGGAGAAAGGAATCCCACGAGGGAAGACACACCCAGAAGGAAGAAAAAAAATACTTTAAGAAGATAACTTTTTCTAATTGGTCCACCTGTTACACACATGATTGCTACACCGCCACCAAAAAAAAAAAAAGAACACAGAGAACAGAAAGAACACATAAAAAAAGGGTTATCTTATCGATCAAATTATTCCCTTCTTGGCGAACTTTATTTAGATACATATAGGGATCGCAAGGAAAATGCATGAGCTGAAAGAAATTAGTGCTTGTCCAGCTTTGGACGGTGCTACGAAGCATAGTGGATGCCCCTGTAAAATTGGGTCACCTTTAAAACAATAACAAGAACAGGATGGAGGGATCTTAATGGAGTAGCTAGTCCAGGAGAGCAAAATAAACTGTTGTTGAAATCAACGAAACATTAGCAGTAGCAAAATAGCTGCATAAAATAAAGCTCCTATTGCTTATCTAAGAAGTTGCAAATCAAATGAAAAACTCTCAAGGGGATGCCAACTACATAACAATTGGCAGTTTAGACACACTGATGATTGTGGAAGTTTCTTAAATCTTATTTATGCGAATGGATCTAACAATTCCACTAAGTTTATTTAATACGATTATTAGCGATTAATTTTATGGCATCTAAGTTTTTTTGACAGTTCTTTTAAATTGGATACCCAATCAAGTGACCAGAAAAAAAAACAAAATATAATGGATAATTTACACCGTGAACAACCGAAACACTCAAGCAGACATTGCCCTGGTTTGTCTCAAGAGTGTGTGCACTAGAGAAAACCTAGCATGACTCTAGCAACAAAAGCACTATGTAAATCACCTGTTTTGTAAGGCTATGAAAAAAAATAATGCTTTAACCATTAAATTACATGTGGGCAAACAAAATCCATGTATCAAAATTAACAAAAAGATCAGTTAAGAAGCATGAAAAATTACACAAAAAAGGGTAAACCGCAGATAAACCCCTCATCTATACCTTCAGAATCAGTAGCACATATCACCCCTCAACTATTTTAGTAGCAATTAACAACCTTGGACAAAGGGAGATAGGAGTTATCTGGAACTTTATCCTTCTTGTAATGGGATTCCAGGGGTGCTAAGGAGCATGAAACCTTACAAAAAGAATGCACGAATGTAAACTAAACTTAATTCACTAGTGAAGCATTCTATTGACAACACTCACAAAATCAGACGTTTTCCCCAAAAGATGAATGTACACAAAAATCAAAGAACAGGAAATAATTTTGGATAGTACGTATACAAGCAGAATAACTAGCACCGTAATCAATCGCTTAAAGCAATAAATAAATGACGTGTTTTGCTTTAACTAACACCCCCAACTTGATTCATATTTAAAACCACACATTTTCAAAATCATTCAAACCTCCAAAACACCCAACCTGATTCCTTTTAAACCCAGAATCTATGTCAAACTGCTATAAGCTGCGTTAAGGTGTTATAGTTCAATCTAAACTGCTGCAATACTTGCTAAACTGTTATAGTATTTATTAGTTAATAAATGGGTCAAATACTGAATCTTTGTTTAAAAATATATCAGCTTAGTGTTTTCAATGTATGAATCATATTGGAAGTGGGTGTGTTTAAAAATAAGGGATAGTAAGAGAACGGTTTTACAATGAAAAACTCCGGAAAAAAAAAGATCAACAAGATTGATCGAGGTTCACATTCAAGCATTCAATCAAACACCTTCTACTCTACCACATACGACACAATTCAACTGCTGACCCAACAAAAAACTTGAACAAATCTCACCAGATAAAGCGCATAGCACCTCAAGAACACCGCTTTCTTCCCCTTTTGCCCTCTCAGCGTGTGCGCAGCCCTCCGATACTCCCTACAGTCAAAATAAGTCTTCGCCAACAAATAACAATCCGCATCCCCGCCAAAATCCTCGTCAGGGACCGGCGTGCTGACGTAGGACACGCCGGCAATGGGCGTGGCGGTGACTTCAGCGGAGGAGGTGATACCGGGGCGGAGGCGGCGGCGGAGGCTGTGGGTTCGAGAGGCGGTGGAGGCGGCGGAGGAGGAGGCGGCGGAGGAGGGATTGGGGTCGGGATCGATGCCGATAAGGAGCTCAGCTGCCCTAGAGAGAGAAAGAGAAGAGATTTAGGGTTTAGGGTTTAGGGTTTGGAGAGAGAAGGGGGATCTGAGGGGTTACCATTTGGCGGCGGAGTAGAGACAGCGGTCGCTAAGGTGGCGTATGGCTGATCGGAGCTCCGATCTGTAGGTGTCTCTCGACGCCATTGACGAACTTTGATTCTCGATCTCTTGATTTGTGATTTTGTGAAGAGCGGGAAAAAGGGAAAAATTGGAAAGCAGAGGAGAGCCTAACTTGTTGTTTGGGCCGGGCCTTGCGTGAGCAAGGATCAAATCTGTCGGCCGGCCTTTAGAATTAGGGGAGGATTCCAAGTAGAATTAATTTCACATAACCTCACCTGAACTTTTGGGTATCTCACTAAACCCCCTTGACCTTTGAACTTTTTTCACCCGATCCCCTAGATGTAATTTTGAAAATAACTAAAATTTTCTTGTGCGAAAAAAATTGCAAAGCCTTTGCCATTTGTCATTTAGGGGCTGTTTGGTTCGTTTCCATGTTTGAGAGGAAACACATTTCATGTAGTGAAAAGGGATGTTTTGGTTTTCCACACTTTTTAATGAAAGTGAATGTTTGGTTTTGGTTGGTATGAAAATATGGGAGGAAACACAATGATACACTTTTCATGTGTTTGGTTGGTAAAAAAAAAAGAGGAAAAACTTTCATTGATTAGACATTTTTCCCTTTTCATGTGTTTGGTTGGTATTGAAGTGTGTAGTGAAAAGTGTATGTGGTCACCAATGGTAAGTTTACCACTCACTAAAGACAAATTAATTTTTTATCGTTATGAGAGGTAATCTTACCAAAATATAACATGAAAAGCAGTAACTAACCAAATTCATCATAATTATCTGTTTGACATAAAAAAACATATGAAACCTGTAATAACATGCTAATCGTAATTGTTATGAACTATGTACCTGATTTGACATGAAAAATACCTGATTTAACATCCCGAAACCTGTTTGACACGAAAAAATCACACGAAACCTGTAATAACATGATTATTCATAAGTTTATTAAATCATCTATATCGACAATAAATTCTTATGAAACACGAAAACTGTAAAACCTATAAACAACCTGATGAGTCATAAATATCTATTTGAGATGAAAAATACCTAATTTAACATCCGGAGACCTGTTTGACATGAAAAAAAGCACACGTAACCTGTAATAACATGATTATTGATAATTTTATGAAATATGTACCTGAATTAAGGGAACTGAGTTATGAAACTAGTAAAACCCTTTAAACAACCTGAGTAGTCATAAATATCTATATGACATGGAAAATCGGACCTATCAGATTCAAAACCATGGGCAAAACCAGTTGAAATATTGTCAGATTCAAAACCATGGGCAAAACCATGAGCGCTTGAAAACCATGGGCAAAACCACCAAGTAAACGTACCAGTCCATATACATCTATAAAAGGTGATGTTTGCATACACAAATAGTATTTACCTACAAGTTTATTAAGAAAATTGTTAAGGTAGTCAAGTTTGCATATTAAAATTAAACCTTTTGTAGTTAAGTTTTAATATAATTACCATCATAGACTCTCAATCCATGTGGTTGTGGTCTAGATAATGCATCCTGGAGGATCCTATAATCATTTGCGAGACCCTCCCAACCTCGCTAAAACATAAGTGAACAAACTTGTTTGGGGTGCAAGTACAAGCACATTCGTGTAACACCTTTGCGGCCTCTAAAGCGTGCAACAAGGTTGATCGGTAGCATTGCATCAACATGAGTCCCATCTATCATACCAATGCAATCCTATAGTATGTGTATCACATTACTAAGTTAGCATTTATTATCATTACATCATGCAATCGTGCTTAAGGTGCGATATACCTTGAAATAAGGGTAGAATAGGGGTTGTTAACAATCCGGGGAACGCCATTAGAGCTTGTCTCAAGTAGCGCTACGCAAGCAAATAATGGCTTGTAATACCTTGTTAAAATATCTAATGATTGCTCTCGATCTTATAAAATGAGACCTCACAATGCGGTTTTAGATTTATGACCCAAAATGTTCGTCATGATAAGTCGTTCTTCTACGCTACATTTCTTGAGTCTTTTAGCAACCTATTGTTCCATTATACTTACTAGTTTAACAAAAGCACCACTCCGCATTCTAATGTAGTTTACACAACTATCACTAAAACCGTATAAATACGCTCTATGTGTTCCATTCTAGCCTTCTCTTGTTTCATTTTATCCTCACTTGGACCACTACGAATTGATTTACGTCTAGCTTGCATTCTCCTTATGATCGTAATTATTATAACAAAAATCGATAGTGCAGTTCCTTGAACCATGTTAACAACACTTTGTTCATCCATACCATCCCCATCACCATCCATCTACAATTCGAACATCAAATGATAAATAATTAATATGCTTATAAGAAGGAAGATATACAATAAAAGCATAAAGTTAAACTCATTAATAGACCAAGTTATAATGAGGTCCTAAGGTTCTAATGAGCTTCTAATGATGATCAAGTTATACGTGCACTACACATAAAGTTAACTTGGAAAATGATGGAAAGCAACCAGAACAACAGTTTCATGTGCTTACCGAAGCTAAATGACTAGTGAGCATATTTTAAAAATAAGAATAATGTATAATGTCATAGATACCAAAATAAGAATTAACAAGAAGTTAACAAACAACAAGATATGTCAAGGCCAAGTTATCTAAATCCAAACCAAAATATGTCAAGGTACTAAGCAATGAAAGCATTGCTAAAAATATGTCACAATGTGAGCCTCAAATTTCTCTCCCATCCCTGTCAAAGCATTGCTCAAAATTATTGAAACGAGAACTATACCCAAGCATCAAAGTACTAAGCAACAGAAGCTATTATGAAGAGTTGGCCGAATCAAACCCAAACCAAATATGTTGGCGACCATATCAAACCCAAACCACATATCAAATGCCTCGATTATGCAAAATCAACAATTAGAAATTTTAAAGAACTCCACCATACAAGTGTACAATTAGAAATTATGCAGAATCAACAACAACAGCAACTAAGCTTCACGTTAAAATGTGCTCAAGTTATGTGTCTAAAGAACTCCAACATATAAAGATGTACTCGGGACTTATACAATCTTTAAGCATCTAGCTTAGTTACGTGAATAACATCATTATCAATCTTAGCATAAAAATAAAATATTTATCCAAAAATTTTTTGTTAATAAATCACAAAAGTAGAAAACAGATGGCTAGTAGCCCGCCATTTTCAAACAAGGAATAAGACTTTAAATCGGTTTAAATCCAGATTTTATCTCAATAATATTGCTAAAAGGATGAAATTGTACCTTAGTTTGATGAATCGCACAAATCAATCACCAAGAACAATGTTTCTCCAAGAAAAGGCAGGCTTTTTTGCAAGATCCAGCAAAATATCACAGACTTGAGGAACAGAGGCAAGAAAAACCAACAAAATCACAGATCGAGCAAAAAATCCAAAGATGGAGCAACCCACAACAATCACAGAGGAATCGACAACAGCAAGCCTGTGGAACTCAGATCCGACGCGCGAAGAGAGGAGAAATGGTGGGACTTGGTGGTAACCCTAACTCCCTTAGAGATTTCCCCCAAAAATATTGTAGATCTGACAAAAAGACACAAGAGGAGAGTTTTCGTGGGTTTTCCGCTCGATTTGGGAGGAAATCACGATGAGCGATTTGGCTGAGGTGGAGGAGTTTTCAGCCGCCCCAAACCCTAACCCTCTCTGCGAACCAAACCCGCTCAAACTGACAAAGAGAGAAAAAATCTCCGAGGTGGACACTGTGTCAGGGAGGGAAATGGGTTTCGAGCCTCTATTTTAGCGAACCAAACAGCCCCTTACAAGCAATATACCCACTCTCATAAATTTTGAATTATTTTTCTCGATAAAATTTTAGTTATTTTTATTTACATGTAGGGGATCCGTGAGAAAAATTCAAAATTAATAGATTTTTGTGAGATACCTTAAAAATTAGGGGAATTATGTGAGATAAACAATATCAGGGGCAATGTGCAATACCCTCCAAAGGTCATGAGGGTTTTAAAATTCACCAATTAAATATGAATCAAAATATTTATAATTTGTATCCGCTTGTTTATTATGTGAAGATTCAATAAGTAAAATATGAAATATACCACATAAGAGAAATGTATGATGATGTAAAATGGAGATAAGAAAAACGGATTACCACTGGAAAAATATATATATAAGTAACAAAACAAATTTTCTCAAATCAATGTCAGTATGTTGGTCATGTTTACAAAGCCGTCTTTGACAAATTTATAAAGGTTTCATTTGGGAAACAGAATTTGGATTTGAGGTTTTGTTTAAAATCGTGGGGTTTAAAATCTAGGATTTGAAATATATAGATTTTATAAATCACTTGTTGGATATCTTTATTGAATAAAAGGATTTCAATTTTTGATTTCAAATCTATTGTTTTGATATCCTCCTTTATATATTAAAGAGAAATTGGTAAACTATCCCTGGATGCACCATAAAACGCCATGTGTACAAAAGCGTGCCACTGTTAAATTTCTAATAAAAAATCATATATCTCTTTATCCTATTAGACAATGACATGTGTACAACTAATTCTATCTTCGAAGAATTCTTATCAAATTAAAATTATTCATGTTCATAATTAGAAAATTTTACCCATAAAAATTAGAAAACTCTAATTATCAAATCTTTATTCAAAAAGCGTCATAGAGCCCTCCTTAATTTTTAAAGAGTGAATTCAATAAACCGCATTATATCTTTTGGATTTAGCACTAAACTCCCAAAATATTTGAAACTCATAGAAAACCCCAAAATATTTATTTTTTGCACTTAACCTCCGTAAATGGGGTTATCTTATATTTTACATTGACAAAATTAACCCTCAAGGCCATTATATACCCCTCAAATTATTTGAATTTGCATGCTAACCCATAAAAGTACAAATAATTATTAAAACATATAAAAATCACAAATAGCTTCCTAGAAAATCTAAAATCACAAGCAAGATGCATTAGAAAAATTTTGAAGGATACAAACAATTTCAAATATATAGAAAATTTTGAAGGATACAAACAATTTCCTTTGAATTACTAAAATTATAGAAAACTCCTAACAAACTAGGATATCACAACCAAACCCTTGCAACTGTAAAAATTATATATAGCCCCTGAAAAATCTAAAATTAAAAACAAAACCCTTAAATATATAAATATTGTGAAAAGACCCTAAAAATTCTAAAATTATACATGACCCCAAAAAATTTATAAATTACAAAGAACTCCTCAAAAAATGAAAAACTACAAACAACCCTAGAAAACTCTAAAATTACAAACGACTCGAAAAATTGAAAAGTTACAAGAAACACCTGAAAAATATGATAATTATAAAAAACCATAACAAATGACAAATAGCATAATGAAAAATCTAAAATTATAAACAGTAGCCTAAAAAATAAAAATTTGCAAATAGGCATTAAATTAAAAAATACAAAGAACCCCATAAAACCCTAAAATTTTAAAAGTTACAAGCAACACCCAAAAATCTAATATTACAAACAAGCCCCTTTAAAATTTAAAAATTATAAACAACCACTTAAAAATCTATATATTACAAACAAACCTCTCAAAAATTTTAAAAACTATAAACATCCATTATTAGGAGTTTTCTGCCAAAAATTATTGGGGATTAAGTGACAAAGTATAAAACTTATTGGAATTTTCTCCAAAATGTGTTGGGGGTATTTTGGTCATTTAAGCGTACATGAACTAATAGTGTTAATTTTGAGGGTTTTACCAAAAGATGTTGGGGTTTATTCAGAGTTTCAAAGATATTGGGGATTTAGTACCAAATACCAAAACTAATTTGGAATTTACTGAAATTTTCCCATATTTTAGTTTTGAATTTTTTCGATACATAACCCCCAAATTGTATGCATTTTTAAATTTACCTGCAAGTCATGATAATTGTAAATTTTCCTCCAAATTATTTTAATTCCTCAACTTTATCCCTCACTACACTTTAGTCAAAAAAAAAAGCCCCACCCGTGTGAGCACGGGCTTAACACTTGTGATTATTATACATAACCACTTTTCGGATTGGAAATATTTCTGCAAAAGTTAACTTAGTTTGTGTTTAATTATAACTAGTATAGTGCATATGCTTACTTGCGTAGGCATTTATACTTGTTTTATGTTCTAATTTTAAATTTATAGTGATATATTAAATATTATACATATTTGTAAAATAAATATAATTTTAAATAAAAAATGTACTATTTTAATTAGTACTTAACTCAAATCCTATTATACCCCTACCTATTCAATTTATTTCTAATTGATAACTAATCTTAAATTTGGCATTAATTAACAATTTAATTAATATTAATTGGGAGTATGAACAAAATTAGTTAGTGTTCTAATAATATAGTACTGATATATGAATAAGATAACAATAGAGAGATGCATGGGAAATATACAGAAAGTGTACAGTGAAAGTTAAATTAAAACTAATGAAATCTCAAGTTTATTACAAACTCTCAAAGGAGCTTGGCCACTTGTTCCTAATTTCAAATTAGCTTATTAATTGAGGAGCATAATAGCAATTTCAATAATTTGAGGGTCTAATTCAAAATAGCTTAGGGAGGGACTTGATATTAATTTTGTGATTTGAGGTACTTCAGAATATCAAAGATTTAAGGAACTGAGGGATTAATTTCAGAATATCAAAGATTTAAGGAACTAATGTCGTAAAAGTCTATTATTTTGCAATTTTTAATTTGTATTTGTAAACTATTTAATACTATTTCTAATAACAATATTAAAATTTAAAATATTAACAAATATATTAATAGTCCTAATAAATTATTTATTTTATATTCACTATTAAATAATCCATTGAATTGATGCAGTACAAATCCACAACAACCTTTATATGTCAATGTCCACCCAACTTAATATTCGATGCTCATCAAATGAACCATATATGAAAAGAAACAAACAATCATAATATTTGTTTAATTGCAACCCAATAATTAAGCAACTTTCTATCAATACAACAACAAACAAACACATGATCTTTAACTTTAAATTGGATAACATTCATACATTCATACATGCGACCATATGATGGGCACGGCTGACCCTTCCCCTCGACCACCATCACCTCCATGCCCCACAACGACCCTATCTCCATTGCCGCTCCACATTTGTCTCGCCTAACCCATCTTCTCGCCTCCTTCAAGCATTACCTCCGGCGCCACCATCGAACCAAGACCTTCCATCTATTCTTCCATCGACACCACCTTCACCAAAGCCTCCACCACTACTGTCATGTTTGGCCACCAAGGAATACTTAATAAATTTAGTTGGTAACTATAAAAATAGTTTTCACTTCTAATTTCCTATTTGCATTGTCAGAGCAAAGGAGAATGAATAGCAAGGAAGAAGAGAAGAAAATTACTTACTCATTTTAGTTGGTAATCTTGAGTGAGCCTTGCTGTGAGTGTTGGGGGATGGAGAGGGGGGTTATATAGCCCTTAAATGAAATAGACGCTGTTGAAGGAGTTTTTGTTTTAAATTAATTGGATCACTAAATTTTTCTTGAGGTTACAAACTATACTACTGATGAACCCCTCTTCAATTCCTACTTTCATGGATGTTGACTTTAACAGACAATTGCATAAGAGATAGCGAACTGTATATTCATTATAAGAAAAATATACTCCACACATGTTTTTACACATAACATAGTGATATAAGAAATCTTTACTCCAACACAAAAGTGACTTGCACAATAGGAAAGCAAGTGATACCCCCTCACTCCTTGAACATAACTCCTGCGTCTATATTAGAAACAAACAATATAATAACTATCTCCAAAAGAGTATAAAATGAATCAAATAACTTGAGAAATTTACTATCATATCAGAATCTCTTCAATCCGAGGTGTCACCGAAGTACGTGGAAGAGGTCTTGGGGGTCGTCTCTACCTTCCATCTCAGTGACAAGCGACAACGGTGAGTGGCGACGACTGGCAAACACGACATGGAGATGTATGAGAAAGAAATGTATGTTTGGGGTGATGAATGAATTTCATTTATAGTAAGTGATAAGAAAAGAGGTTATAAGAAGGGAATGGAGAGCGTTTTATAGGATTAATGAGATTTAAGTGAGTTCAATTGAGGGGTTACAAAACCATTAAGTTACAAAATTATTAAGCTAATAATAGAATTTGAATGAGGGCAATAAGGATAACGATATTAATAAAACTCCAAATAAGATGAAAGCGCGTAGTCGATGGTCACTCCTCACACATTTATAAAATGATAAGTATTAGTATTTATTTTATATAAATATTTTATCATCTAGCCTTACTTTTCATCATCATGTATAAAAGTAATAGTAATAGTATGAATTGAAAAGACTTGTGAAATAGTGGAGAGAGTGGATGGAGGATGTCATTTAAGATATTAAATGTAGACCATAAAGGGATTTAATTAAGAAAACTATAAATAAAATAATTATAAAAATAATAATTATTTTTATTTAAGTATGCATGTATGTCCATGTATATATGTGTTGTACATAAGTATCGTGTATTTTGGAGGATGTATGTATGTATTTTCTTTATGTATGCATGTGTTTTGGAGGGTACTTTGGGAAGAAATGTTTTAACATGGCAATCCACTTTTATAATAGTATTAGATTAAATGTAAAACCATATTACTAAAACTATTACCATCTTGATAAATGACAACTATATAAAATTGCAGATGATTCTAAACGGAAACCATAAGATAATGTCTCACGAGTATGACCAAGATTTTTATTTTTAGGATTCGGATTCTCTTCACAATCAAAAAAAAAAAAAACAGTGGAGGGATCACTACTTAATCATAACTATTGATTATCTAGTGGATGGTTATGATTTTTTCTTTGAGTGCAAATTAGGAATGATCAGAATACACGGGTATGATGAGTGTTACATTTAGAATATATCACAATCACCCATTATATAATTGGTTAAAATTAAAAGTAGTGGTCTCTCCACTCCTATTTTGTAGTGGAGAGGATCCAAATGCTTATTTTAAGCTTTATTTATGAAGCAACACGTACAATACGATTGACTTTTTGGAGAATAACTTGTAGTCAGAAAAATTAAACAACTTTAAATCACTACTTTATAGATGGAGGTCCATTTTAAATAGTCAAGATGAATTGCATTCTTAGTAGAATAATCCTCACGCAAAAAGAAAATAGAATAATTTTTAGCATGTATAAATAATATTTTTCTTTGAGTCTTGATAATCACATTTTATTACATTTTATACCCTCATTATCTATGTTATTTAAATAAAAATATCACTAATAATTGTTTTATCTTATTTTGCAGGTTAATGAAGAAATAATGAATAAAAGCCCAAAAGACTCAAACTCCTGATTTTCTACCATTTAGGGATGTTTGGCTAACTAAAAGTGAATTGAAAGTGTGAAAGTCACTTTTTTGCAAGTGAGAAAGTGTATCCACGTCAAGATGCAAGTGAAATCTGATGTTTGTTTATAAAGCCAAATTGTTATTGAAAATAGAAAAGTAAAGATGAAGTGGCAATATCATTTTATTTACTTATTATTATAAAATCATAGTATGTTTTAATGGTCTTTTGGAAGCTACAAATAGATGAAGTGAATGTGAGTATTATTCAAGAGATAAAATTACTCCTTTATTTGTTTAACAAAAATAAATTATTTATAAAATTTTCTTTATCTTACCATCCAATACTTGTCTAATGGTTATAATGTTTTTACATTTTATATTTTTGTGTAGCAATTGTAGTAATTTGAGGACAAAGGAGCAAATATTAAGAATTTTATTTTCTTTAGCTTTTATTTTGTTTCTTTTAGTTAGAATTTTCCTTTTATTTTTTCTCTTAGTTTTTAGTAGCTTTTCATTTTTAGTTAGAATTTTCCTTTTGTTTTTCTTAGTTTTTAGTTAGTATTTAAAAATAAAAATTAATTGCCAATTTGATCAAGTTAATGCATAATTGATCTATTTGATAAACTTTAAATTTTCTAAGTCTTAGTTAGTTTGAGACTCAATTTTACCTATTATGATAACTCTAAATAAATTTATTAAGAAATGATTTTCAAAGTGGTATACTTCATTAAAGTCCAACTTAGACTTGTAATTAAAATAATGAAATTTTTGCATGCTTAGCTTAGAGTGGAAAATAGTATTTAAAGTCCTCTTAATCTAAAATTTTCTTTCAAGATATATATACTGTTATGGTCCTGGATAATTTTATTATTAATTATTAATGGGAAACTAATTATTCGAATGGGAGAGACACAACCGGAAGGGTTAGAGTGCCCGATTAGGCAAGTCATCTCGACAGAAATGATCCAGACCCGATCGCCAAACGAAATGAACATGCCGTCTCTTGATGCCATCGCTCGACCCACCAATCGAAAGCCTTCGTGGACGACACGAAAGGCGTCATCACTCGGCTCTCTCAGCCAAAAGCCTTCGCGGACGACACGAAAGGCGTCATCACACGGCTCTCTCAGCCAAAAGTTTTCGCGGACGACACGAAAGGCGTCATTACTCGGCTCTCTCAGCCAAAAGCCTTCGTGGACGACACGAAAGGCGTCATCACTCGGCTCTCTCGGCCAAAAGCCTTCTTGGACGACGCGATAGGCATCAATACTCGACTCATTAACCGGGTGCCCTCATGAACGACACCAAGCGATGTTAAATTGCTCTTCTCCGATTAGATGCATGTAGAGATAATTAAGTCAGTCAATTCTACGACCGCTGATGGTGATTCCTCATTCGACAAGCTTATGCGCTCAACGTGAGTGACGGTGGCGCAGGACTTGACTCTGACAATACGTCCATATCACATTAAATGAACAGTTAGTGCCTTAATATCTCCGTCCCTCACAGTATTTAAGACACCTTAAACTTAACAGTGTGATGCACGTCGCCAATCCCATCTCATTAATAGGGAAGGAACAGTACAAACTCTAAGACTAATGATCGTTCTACACCTGTACAGGCAAATCCGACAAGGCCGCCCATACCAAACCTTAGCCTAATCAGCGGTCGCCACGTGGAAGTCTATCTAACTCACCCCTCACGTCCAAATCAATTAAAGAGACGAGAATGCCCTCAGATCCCTCGTATAAATAGGGTACTGCTCAATGAAAGAGGTAAGCAATGATAAAAACCCTAACCCTTTTTCTTATAAGGTTTTCCAATAAAAAAAATCCATTACTAACTTGACCGTCGGAGAGATCACCGGAGATCCCAACTCCGTCTTTTCACAGGTCGTTCTCCAGCGTAACCAAATCCCTTTCTCCCGTCATCGCTTCCAGACACTAGAAGAGAAAGCGAGCTCCACGTCATAAGTTAAGATCGAGGCAGAGATCATTTGACTGTGTCCATTTTTCAGCATCAACATATACATATACTCATATAAATATATATAAAATATTATATATATATATACACACACACACACACACAGTTTAAAAAAAATTATATTATTCTCTTGAACTCCAAGGTGGTTCTATCTTACTAAGCCTAAGTTGACCGAGTAATTAACCCCGAGGAGTATTTACATACTTAATGATCTAAGCCCAATTGGGTTGGGATCCATTGGCCCAAAACTCCTTCAATGGTCACTTAGAAAGCCGATAAAGTAGAACAAAAATCACTAAGGAAAAAGTGTGTGTGTATATATATATATATATATATATATATATATATATATATATATATATATAATATACATAAAAAAAGAAGAAGTATATATATATACATTTATAAATTTATATATATATATAATTATATGTATATATCCTCTTAAAAATATTTTGATTAAGAAACTTGAAATATTATTTAAAACAAAGAGTTAGCATATTCCTTTCAAAACTTTTAATTAAATTTCTAAGTTAGACTTGGTTTTGTATAACTATAATGAAAAGATTTTCTAAGAGATTTATTTTGAAGTTATACATAAAAATATTTTCTTGAGTAAAAACTAGCTTCAATTAGAATGTTTAAATATATCAAGTAAATTAATTATTCACTAACTTCTTTGAATTGGCAAATTAATCGAATTTTGTGGGTATATTCACTGCAAACCCTCACGAGACTACAACTCGTCCTCTAGGGTAACCTAGGGTTTAAAGGCTTGTTGTATGTGCTAAATACAACAACATGATCCTGCGAAGTGAGTTAGGATTTTTCTTTTTTTCCTTTCAATTTCTCTTTTGCTAGAGGAATAGCAAAAGTTTAGGTATGGGGTATTTGATAATCACATTTTTATTATATTTTATACCCTCATTATCTATGTTGTTTAAATAAAAATATCACTAATAATTATTTTTATCTTAATTTACAAGTTAATGAAGAAATAATGAATAAAAGCCTAAAAGACTCAAACTCCCTGATTTTCTACCATTTATTGAAGCCCAAATATGAATACAAAAGAAGGCCCAAGAAAGCTCAATGATCCATGAAGAAATCAGGTCAAGAAATCACAAAAAAATCAAAACTGTCGCTAACCAATCGGTCGGCCAACCGATTGGCCAACTAATTAGTCAACCGATTGGTGAGTGACAGAAATAGATTTGTGGCTGGATTTTAATTCCTTTGTTGTCAAGCTTCATCTAAGGGTTCTCCTTCATTGCTGTAGGCTATAAATAGAGGGGTAGAGTGAGAGGTTTGAGTGTGAAATTTTTTTGTAAAAACTCCATTTGGAGAGGAGGGTTACTTTTAATTGAGAAGACCTTCTAAATTTATAACTTTTTGCTACAATTAGTAAAAGAATTTTTCACCTCTTCATAATTTTTTTTTTCTTCTCTTTATTTGATCATGAAGATGAAGATGAGATGAAGATGAAGATCAAGCTGAAGATTTGCCTTCATCAAGAGGCTAAAACCCTCTTGGAATGTAAGTTTTCTCTTTTATCTTTTATTTTCTTATAATATTTTTTTTCTTTTTCTTTTAGTAGATTAGATTTATTTTTAATGCTTTGTAGAGTAGATTTACTTTCATGTCTTTACTTTCTTGCATTACTTTCTTGCATTTTATTTTGTAGTATTGATTTATTTTCTTGCATAGTTAGATTTACTTTTATGCTCTTTTACTTTTGTAATTTAGATTTATTTTTATGTTCATAGTTTAGATTTTTACTTCTTTGTTTTTATTTTTCTTTTTGTAATTAATTCTTCCTTCATACTCTCTAGTTTTTATTTTATTTTTAATTCAATAATGTGGAACTAAAATCTTGTAGGAATTCTAGAATTATATGAAACTAGTTTAATTTCTTTTATATTTTGTGAATCATTCTCTTGTGCTTAAAATAATCATGATTAGGATAATCAACTAGAGAACTAATTGGTAGAAGAAGAATTTGATAATCTATGCTTAACTTGAGTGGTTTGATAGGTTATGCTTATGAATTCTAGAATTACTATTTAGTTATTGTTCTTTTCGTGAATATTAATTTTACTTGGATGATAATTTGATAGGTTATGCTTTTCTTAAGTGGTTTGATAGTCTATGCTTAATAAATCTAAAATAAAATGTGATAATAAAAGAATAGTTCATATTTTATAAGTGAGATTTGCTAGTGGATTCAATTCTAGATTCCTCATATCTTTAATTAAATCCTCCATCTTTTACTTTCTTAATTTTCCTCTTTATTATTGATTTTCATTTATTTGTTTTATTTCCTTCATTTTATTCATCATTCTTTCTCCTCTCTCAATCTTGTTTTGATTTTATTTTGCACATACACACAAACACTCTCTTAATCTCTCCACAACCACTTTTCATTTATCACTCTCCTAATTGTCACACGCACAACATAAGAATCGATTTTAATTAACTCCTATAACACCTTCCTCGTGGGATCGATAACTTTTTATACTATAACTTGATAGTTGTATACTTACAACTTAGGTACATATTTACATCCTATCAAGTGCAAATTAGGAATGACTGTAATACACGGGGGTATGATGAGTGTTACATTTAGAATATATCACAATCACCCATTATATAATTGGTTAAAATTAAAAGTAGTGGTCTCTCCACTCCTATTTTATAGTGGAGAGGATCCAAATTTTATTTTTCAGCTTTATTTATGAAGCACCACGTACAACACGATTGACTTTTTTTGGAGAATAACTTGTAGTCAGAAAAATTAAACAACTTTAAATCACTACTTTATAGATGGAGGTCCATTTTTAAATAGTCAAGATGAATTGCATTCTTAGTAGAATAATCCTCACGCAAAAAAGAAAATAGAATAATTTTTAGCATGTATAAACAATATTATCTATTAACAAATTGACACGTGAGCTATTCCACAGCTCGGAGAAAGCTCTCGCTCTCATTCCACGCCATAGTTCAGCCAAAAATTTCAAAGCGAAGAGGAAACATGAGTTTATGCTTGTGCATAATTTATATGCTTCCTACTGCTAACAGAACAATGTTTATGGTTCTTGCATGATCAGCTTAGAACCAACAAGCATTATGCCCGTGCTCGCACAGATTATATTGATTTATTTGGTTTTTATATGTTGGTTTATACACTTTTCGAATACGTTAAGCTACCCTAGTATAATAAGAGAGATGAATAATTATATTTCTTTATAGACTATAACTTACGATAATCTATTAACTAATATATTAATTTTTCATCAAGGACGAGACAATGATTTCCTTATTGTGCTATGTGATGAGAAGAAGAGAATAAAGATATTTTTATCCGTCAAAATAGATAGTTTTAGTGGTGAGGTTTTTTTCTTAGATAACTTAAAATCTGTTAATGATGATTCAAATTCTATTTCTAATAAGATGTGGCAATTAGTTTCTCTAAGTTTTATTGACTCCTTGTTGTTACACGTCTCCAGCTAGGGGGTGTCTTTCTTTTGATTCGGAATTCCTAGTGGATGAGAATTGCTTGGATAAAGAATTTAAATCACCAAGCTTTGGGTTATGTTCAAACTCGTGGAATTTTTCAAGGAGTGGTCAAGGTTATTCCTATATATATCATAAGAGAAGAATATGTTATTGGCTGCATCTTCATAGCCCACAGTCTCTTTGGTGAGCCACCCGAGAGTTATAACAGAGAAAGGCAAAGGCTTTTTCGGATTACCTGCAGCAAACTCACATCTTGTTAAGGGGTTTTTCGATCAATTCTTGGTTGGTAATTATAGGCTCTCTTTTGTTCCTTTGTTTGAGAGAGATTGTATTGAGATTATCAGGGTGTGTTAGGGATTGAGTGATTGAGAGATCTCCACATTGTATTCCTCACAATTTAGTAAAGCTATTCTCCTCATTCGCCCGTGGACATAGGCTACAAGCCGAACCACATATATCCGTGTGTTATTTTTATTCTCTATATTTTTTTGTACTTTCGTGTGATTGATAATAGTCTATTCCTGGAGATTTGTGATAACAAATTGGTACTAGAGCCCTCAACTATCGATCGAACGAGAAGATGATGACAACCATTACAAAGTGGGATATCGAGAAGTTTGACGACAATATCAATTTCAGGCTTTGGCAAGTTAGGATGATCGTCGTGTTGACACAGAGCGGATTGAAGAAGGCTTTGTTCAGGAAGTCGAAGAAATTGGCTGCCATGTGAGGATGATTGGATTCGACCGCCGCGGAGATATGAAGATACAATAGCTTATGTATCATCAATTGATGATTGTGTGCCTTTGTGCTATTTGGGAGCTACTTCAGGTTATGGCTCTGCGGAGTGGTTAGTTAATTGTGCGGATTATTTAGTCGGTATGTTGCCAAAATCTCTTTCAGTTGGCGAGTCCAAGAAGTGCTTGGGCTTGATTAGTATTTGCCACACTTAGTGCCCAACGAGGCTTTTGAGAAGGTGGAGTGAGTTAGCTAATTTTGATGTGAAGTATTTTCTACGAATTTGAATCAAAGTGGAAATTTGTTAAGGATGATTCAAATTCTATTTCTAATAAGATGTGTCAATTAGCTTCTCTAAGTTTTATTGACTCCTTGCTGTTACACGTCTCTAGCTGGGGGGGGTGTCTTTCTTTTAATTAGGAATTCCTAGTGGATAAGAATTGCTTGGATAAAGATTTAAATCACCAAGCTTATGGTTATCTTCATACTCGTGGAATTCTTCAAGGAGTGGTCAAGGTTATATATATATATATATATATATATATATATATATATATATATATATATATATATATATATATATATATATATATATATATATATATATATATATATATATATATATATATATATGGAAAAAGTGTTCATAAGGTGGCACCTTAGATTCAATCTAAGGTAGCGGCTCTTGATTCATGAATTAGACTATTCCATTTGATGATCCGCTCCATTCATCGTGATCTAAATGTCTCAAAACATCTATAAAATAAAAATCATGATGATTAAATACTTCTAACACATATTTTTCATTGTCTATTTAGTTATATTATTGTAAAACCGTTAATTTTATAATCACTTGATGCATGAGTAACTACAACCCAATATGACTAATTTTTTATTTGTATACAATCTAAAACATATAAATCAAAATGAACAGAGTGGATCGAGTAATTTGATAGTATATAATGTACTTTTGAAGGCTACCTTAGGTTGAATCTAAGGTGCCACCTTATGTACACTTTTTCCTATATATATATATATATATATATATATATATATATATATATGAAAAAGTGTTCATAAGGTGGCACCTTAGATTCAATCTAAGGTAGCGGCTCTTGATTCATGAATTAGACTATTCCATTTGATGATCCGCTCCATTCATCGTGATCTAAATGTCTCAAAACATCTATAAAATAAAAATCATGATGATTAAATACTTCTAACACATATTTTTCATTGTCTATTTAGTTATATTATTGTAAAACCGTTAATTTTATAATCACTTGATGCATGAGTAACTACAACCCAATATGACTAATTTTTATTTGTATACAATCTAAAACATATAAATCAAAATGAACAGTGGATCGAGTAATTTGATAGTATATAATGTACTTTTGAAGGCTTATCTCAGTTGAATCTAAGGTGCTACCTTATGTACACTTTTCCATATATATATATATATATATATATATATATATATATATATATATATATATATATATATATATATATATATATATATATATATATATATATGGATTAAGGAATATGAGGTGACGGCTCATTTAGTAAAATGAGCTACCACTCACTTACACAATACCCCACACTCAATGGATGTGACAACTAGGTGGGCCTAAAGACTATACCCATTAGTAGGTAGCTCATTTTACTAAATGATCTCACCTCATATTCCTTTTTTTCATATATATATATATATATATATATATATATATATATATATATATATATATATATATATATATATATATATATAAATCTCTGTAAACTTAAGTTGATAGGGAATAGTATACACTAACTTTTTTATCCATTGATGTTGTCTTTAGATTTGTGCCATCAAGAGATGCACAAATCTCTAAATGGGCTTCATATCTTTCATGGATCCCAAGGCAACATCAATGGATAAAAATTGTATGACTATTCCCTATAAACTTAAGTTTATAGGAGATTTCTCTCTCTCTCTCTCTCTCTCTATATATATATATATATATATATATATATATATATATATATATATATATATATATATATATATATATATATATATAGAGTAAAGCTCCTAAAACTTAAGTAGATATGAGCACTTGTCCACCAAACTTTTTATCTCTTCATTATGCTTTGAGATTTATGCTACACATCAATGCTATCTTTGAGATTTGTACATTTATTTTTTCACATGCTAGCACAAATCTCAATGCAAAATCAATGGATAAAAATTGGTGGACAAAGGGCTCCTATCAACTTAAGTTTATAGAGCTTTACTATATATATATATATATATATATATATATATATATATATATATATATAAGAAAAATGGGTATGCTTGGTACCAAGCACTACTTTTGGTGCTTGGTAGTGAGGTGTAGCAATCACATCCATGAAATTGCCCTAGAGGGGGGTGAATAGGGCAATATGCTAATCTAATCCGAATTAATGCCAAATTAAAACTAATTAACAAATATATATCCTAGCAAGTATGATATACAAAGAATAATATGCAAGGATATGTAATATACACAAAGAGTAAACAAAAGTAAACAAGTGTAAATAAGATAGGGAAATAAAACAAATGAGAGCAAGGCAATAAAGATGAACAAGATGAATGCGCCAAGCAAACTTCAAACACAATATATGTTCACGAGGTTCGGTCAACCCACGACCTACGTCCCCGCTCTATATCAACCGGGTTTTCTATGCTCACCCGAATAACGTTTACACCACGCTATCTCGGTTTTCTAGCTCACCGAAAACTTTACAATCACTCACAATGTACTTACACTAACTACCACCTCAAGTGTTGGTCTCTAGTCCGTGTCTCCCTCAAGTGCTCGGATTTACCACCTCTCCCTAGGCTTTACTACCGACGCCACTCCTCTTGGGACAACCCCGTCTCTCACCACACACTCCTCTCGGCGTACTAGTGTAATACAATGTGATCTCACAATTAAAGCTCACAAATACAAATGTTTATTCTCTATGGATGAGAACTCAATTAAGCACAACTCAATATTACAAACTCTCACAACCCCAATATACTATGTATGAAAATACTATAAGCTCAAGTGGGTGTGTGTAACAATGAGATTTAATCAAAACTAAACTCAAATAAATTCTAGCTTATGGAAATGAAAATCAAACATATAAATCGCTAGATATGAGTTTAGAAAAACTTCTCTAGATGACAAGAGAGAAGGAGAAGAGTTGAATGTTCAAACACCAAAGGATGATCTCCTCAAGCTCTTGTGAAAGTTTCTTCACAAACTAAACTTCCAAACAAACTAAACAAATACTTAAACTCTTCAAAAACGTGTTTAAAACCTTCTTGATTATTACTGAAATAAATGAGGGCATGGGGTATATATAGGATGAAGATACAAAGCCTAAAACCCAAGAAAATCCCAGCAAAAATGCTCAAAAATAAAAACTAGCCGTTACTAGCCGTTATAGGCTGAAAAGACCAAAATACCCCAAAATCCAGCATTCTGAAATTTATATATCTGGTTTTGGAAAATCAATTAAAAATAGTAAATCTACTCCAAAATCATGAAATATTTAGAAGTTTCTAAACATGTATATGAATATGTTAGAGAAAGAATTTCTAAAATATAACTTCCCATTTATGATAAATAATTGTTTCAGGACAGATATTTCAGATTCTGAAAACTGCTAAAATGCTTGACATTGTAAAATCAGTTTGACATAGTAAATCAACTCCAAATATTATGAAATATTTAGGAAGGTTATAAAGATATAGATAAACATGTTACAAAAAGAATTTCTGAAATATCACTTTCCATTTGTGAGAAATAATTGTTTGAACACAAATAAACAGTTTCTAAAAACTGCTGAAAACTTCTTTTGTAAACTCAATTGAAAATAACAAAACAACTCAAAATTAGTAAAATTGGGAAAATGTTTTTATATATAAAGATAAACATGTAAACAAAGAAAATTTTCAAATTGCATTTTCCAATTGTTAAAACTCAATTGTTTTGCAAAAACATGAAAAATATGATATGTGAAAAGCATGATTTTGAACATGAACAAGTATTGAGATCTTGTGATTTGGTTTATGGACTTTATATAAGATATAAATTAATGTGATAAAATCAATGAACCATGGATACAATAAATTCTCAATTTTAACTTGTTTTACAATCGAAACAAAAAGTGTGTATGCGTGCATGTTCGTGCATGTTTGAAAAGATATAAACTTGAGATTATTTGATTTTTTTAAACACGCTTTTGAAACACTTTCCAATGGATTTATAAACTTGAGAAAAGTTATAAAATCATGTCGTTAAGTCTATAATCCAAAACAGTGATAAATCAAAATAAATGTGTGTGTGTATGAATCTTGAGCTCTAAGTATAAACACACAAGTATAAACATAAACTAATGTACCCAAGCTTGAGATCTACAATAAGCTTGTCTTGGTTGCGGATGAAGCTTGATCTTGAATCTTGACTTGAATTGCATTGCTTCACTCCACTATTCCTCCCATCCTCCAATGGATATGATCGTGTAGGCGCAAGTCCATCCATCCTCCAACACCTTGTTTGCCTAGAATAAACATGAAAACACAAACACTAGACAAACAAGATTAGTTATAAATTATTTGTTAGAACATCATCAAAACTAAGGAACTAACAATCTCCCCCTTTTTGATGATGACAAACAATTTACACAAAGAGTATATATAAAATATGCAATAAGGTACAATACTCTTAAACATGAATATACTTACAATACTCTTAAACATGAATATATTCACATTTTTCTCCCCCTTTGGCAACATCAAAAAGTGGGAAAAAAAATAAAAGAATGAAGAGAGCGAAGGCTCCCCCTTCCTATAAGCACGGTGAGTATAAAACAAAAACATAAATAGGGATTGCTCTCCCTATCAAAATGCCATATAACATATGCAATGGATGATCATGGCAAACATATTTATGTGAGTAAACATACTAAATATCACTCACATACAACAAGACTATGAGAGCACACATGGATATATCAATATGTAAAAGTGTGTCTCAATACACAAAATCATGTGAAAATTGATTTATGAAATCAAAAGAAAGTAAAACATGAGAATCATGTAAAAAGTTTTCAAATGAAAACAAATCACTCAATTGAAATCATAAATCACAAGTTAAATCACAAAACCAAAAACAATAAAAATTTGCCATATTTGACAATAAGGCAAGAGAGGTACTCAAATCAAGCTTTTGAGCTTGATATAATCCACATAAACATTTAAGCATACCCGGTAAACATGATTTGGGAAATAAACACCCAATAAACCCGGGGGGGTTAATCAAACACAAACCTCTCATATAAATGATGTTTGATCAATAAAAGATGTATTCTTTATAAAATTTGATCAAATCACACCAAGAATACATTATAAACCACCAAATAATGATCCATTAGCTCAAACACATAAATATCATCATGTAAGTGTTTTATAATGATTCCATCAAGCACAAAACATTGTTCATATTGAAAAATAAAAAATTATTTTTAAAATTTTCAATAATGTAGAACAAATACTTCCCTTTAAAGATTAAAAAATTGTTTACAATTAAAATCTCAAACAAAAATCATCTTTAAGAAAAAAATGTAAAAATTCGTTCTTAAGGTTAAACATGTTTTGGTACCCAATTACTCTTGATGCTTGAAGAGTTTAGGGACATGACCCTATCATTAAAGTTCAAAGCCCTAGGGTTATGATCCCTCTTGGGCACATTTGGTGCACTAGTCCGGTCAAGGCAAGAATTGTGCAATTTGTGTTGACCATGTAGACGTGCATGAGGAGCATTTGCAAATAAAGATGGACGTTTAAAAGCATTTTGCAAATGAGAACCATCATCAACCAAAGGTGGTCTTTTTGGAGCATGTTGCAAACTAAAAGCTTTTTGCAAATCAAAATAAAATTTCGCAAGATGTCCAAACCTACCACAAACATCACATTTAAAACTATGTGGTCTACTAGAAATATTTGGCAACCATGATTTCTTTTTCAAATCAAAGCAATATTTGGCCAAATGACCAAAACGACCACAATAATCACACTTGAACACACTAGCATGCTTATGATGAGCAAAAGGTGCATGTGCATGACAATGTGTATGTGATGATAAAGCTTGATGGGATGCACAAACATGATTAGGCCTTTTAGATTTTTGTGCATTATAACAAAATTTAGCAATATGGCCTTTTTATTTAAATGGAACACTTATATATTTTGTTATACATGTGTGCATAGTGTGTAGGTTTCTTGGAAGCATTTACGGGACTTTGCACACAAGTCCATAAGCTTATCATTATTAGCAATGCATGTTTTAAGGGTTGAATCTAGAGATGATATGCGATCCTTAGCATGATTCAACTCACCGGATGCATACAAGCATTGTTATTAGAAGTAGAGCTAGCATAATCATTCACAAATGTGTCCAATTTATTTTAATAGCCTCTACCTCTAAAATGGCATCATTTTTCTCATGAGTTATGCTGGCCATGGATGAGATCAAATTTTTATTTTTCAAATTTAATAAGTCATTATTTTCTTTGAGCATCTCACTTTCTTTAACAATGACATTAAATTTGGAAACTAGCATATCATGATCGGATTTTAATTCTACATGCTTGCTTTGCAAATCAATAAATTTTTTATGCAAATTGTTGTAGGCATGCAATGATTTTTCACTAGTACAAGTGAGTTCATCAAAAGATAAATCACTATCGGAGTTAGACTCGCATACCACACTAGGGCTATCGCCTAGTGGCCGTGTGCATGATGATGATGATGATGCTCCAACCTTGCTTGAAGTCGATTCCGCCAATGCGCGTCGAATCTTCTCCAAGTCACCTTGATGTGCTTCTATAAATTTCCATAATTTGTAAGCACTATCAAAATGAGCAAGTTTGTTAGAAATAGAATGATCAAAAGCATTAAGCAAAAATTCTAACAAAATCTTATTCATAATAAACAATCTTTTATCATTTGTGCTCCATTTAGATTTATCCAAGTTGGGCACAACATATGCACATTCAATGATTTGCCATATATCTATATGTTTAGATCTAGCAAATAATTTAAATCTAAACATCCATTGTGCATAAGGAAAATCATTAAACAAAGGAGCAATATGTGGATCATAGCCTAAACAAGGTGCACCACGCATATCCATAATAAATATATTATGCAAGCAAGATATAAAAATCACAAAACTAGATTAGCAATATAATAACTTGGATCTTTGACTCAAGGTTGTTAAGCCTCTAATCAAAGAGCACCAAGCTCTGATACCAATTGAAATTGCCCTAGAGGGGGGTGAATAGGGCAATATGCTAATCTAATCCGAATTAATGCCAAATTAAAACTAATTAATAAATATATATCCTAGCAAGTATGATATACAAAGAATAATATGCAAGGATATGTAATATACACAAAGAGTAAACAAAAGTAAACAAGTGTAAATAAGATAGGGAAATAAAACAAATGAGAGCAAGGCAATAAAGATGAACAAGATGAATGCGCCAAGCAAACTTCAAACACAATAATATGTTCACGAGGTTCGGTCAACCCACGACCTACGTCCCCGCTCCTCACCTCGAGGAGATCTCCACTATATCAACCGGGTTTCTCGCTCACCCGAATAATGTTTAGACCACACTATCTCGGTTTTCTAGCTCACCAAAACTTTACAATCACTCACAATGTACTTACACTAACTACCACCTCAAGTGTTGGTCTCTAGTCCGTGTCTCCCTCAAGTGCTCGGATTTACCACCTCTCCCTAGGCTTTACTACCGACGCCACTCCTCTTGGGACAACCCCGTCTCTCACCACACACTCCTCTCGGTGTACTAGTGTAATACAATGTGATCTCACAATTAAAGCTCACAAATACAAATGTTTATTCTCTATGGATGAGAACTCAATTAAGCACAACTCAATGTTACAAACTCTCACAACCCCAATATACTATGCATGAAAATACTATAAGCTCAAGTGGGTGTGTGTAACAATGAGATTTAATCAAAACTAAACTCAAATAAATTCTAGCTTATGGAAATGAAAATCAAACATATAAATCGCTAGATATGAGTTTAGAAAAACTTCTCTAGATGACAAGAGAGAAGGAGAAGAGTTGAATGTTCAAACACCAAAGGATGATCTCCTCAAGCTCTTGTGAAAGTTTCTTCACAAACTAAACTTCCAAACAAACTAAACAAACACTTAAACTCTTCAAAAACGTGTTTAAAACCTTCTTGATTATTACTGAAATAAATGAGGGCATGGGGTATATATAGGATGAAGAGATAAAGCCTAAAACCCAAGAAAATCCCAGCAAAACGCTCAAAAATAAAACTAGCCGTTATAGGCTGAAAAGACCAAAATACCCCAAAATCCGACATTCGGAAATTTGTATATCTAGTTTTATAAAATCAATTAAAAATAGTAAATCAACTCCAAAAATAATGAAAGTTTGAGATAAGTTTATAAACATGTATATGAACATGTTAGAGAAAGAATTTCTAAAATATAACTTCCCATTTATGATAAATAATTGTTTCAGGACAGATATTTCAGATTCTGAAAAACTGCTAAAATGCTTGACATTGTAAAATCAATTTGACATAGTAAATCAACTCCAAATATTATGAAATATTTAGGGAAGGTTATAAAATATATATAAACATGTTAAAAAGAATTTCTGAAATATCACTTCCCATTTGTGAGAAATAATTGTTTGAACACAAATAAACAGTTTCTAAAAACTGCTGAAAACTTCTTTTGTAAACTCAATTGAAAATAACAAAACAACTCCAAAATTAGTAAAATTGGGAAAATGTTTGTATATATAAAGATAAACATGTAAACAAAGAAAATTTTTAAATTGCATTTTCCAATTGTTAAAACTCAATTGTTTTGCAAAAACATGAAAAATATGATATGTGAAAAGCATGATTTTGAACATGAACAAGTATTGAGATCTTGTGATTTGGTTTATGGACTTTATATAAGATATAAATTAATGTGATAAAATCAATGAACCATGGATACAGTAAATTCTCAATTTTAACTTGTTTTACAATCGAAACAAAAAGTGTGTATCGTGCATGTTTGAAAAGATATAAACTTGAGATTATTTGATTTTTTTTTAAACACGTTTTGAAACACTTTCCAATGGATTTATAAACTTGAGAAAAGTTATAAAATCATGTCGTTAAGTCTATAATCCAAAACAGTGATAAATCAAAATAAATGTGTGTGTGTATGAATCTTGAGCTCTAAGTATAAACACACAAGTATAAACATAAACTAATGTACCTAAGCTTGAGATCTATAATAAGCTTGTCTTGGTTGCGGATGAAGCTTGATCTTGAATCTTGACTTGAATTGCATTGCTTCACTCCACTATTCCTCCCATCCTCCAATGGATATGATCGTGTAGGCGCAAGTCCATCCATCCTCCAACACCTTGTTTGCCTAGAATAAACATGAAAACACAAACACTAGACAAACAAGATTAGTTATAAATTATTTGTTAGAACATCATCAAAACTAAGTAACTAACAATCCACTCACTCAAATAGGGGACTACATGCATATGGGTTGGGGAGTGGATGTGATTGATACACCTCACTACCAAGTACCAAGTACCAAGCATACCCATTTCTCTCTCTCTCTCTCTCTATATATATATATATATATATATATATATATATATATATATATATATATATATATATATATATATATATATATATATATATATATATATATCATAAGAGAAGAATATGTTATTGGCTCCATCTTCATAGCCCACAGTCTCTTTGGTGAGCCACCCGAGAGTTATAGCAAAGAAAGGCAAAGGCATTTTCGGATTACCTGCAGCAAACCCATACCTTGTGAAGGGGTTTTTCGATCAACTATTGGTTGGTAATTATAGGCTCTCTTTTGTTCCTTTGTTTGAGAGAGATTGTATTGAGATTATCGGGGTGTATTAGGGATTGAGTGATAGAGAGATCTCCATATTGTATTCCTCACAATTTAGTAAAACTATTCTCCTTCTTCGCTCGTGGACGTAGGTTACAAGCCAAATCACGTATATCCGTGTGTTATTTTTGTTCTTAATATTTTTCCTACTTTCGTGTGATTGATATTAGTCTATTCCTAGGGATTTGTCATAACAAAATGTTAAGTTTGAAATTCAAAATTAGATAGCTTAACAATCAATCTCTCCTATATCTATATAGAAATTTTCGATTTAAAAAAAAGGATATATGATGATATTTGATATTTTATAGAAAGAGATTTAATTGGAAAAAAACATAAGTCTGTGTTTGGTTCTCTGTGGGAGGAGACTGATATTTCAATCTCCCGAGATTTCAATTAAGCCTCATGTTTGGTTCACCTAGGATTGGGGCACGAATGTGATTAGAATTTCCCTCTAGTATCCAAAATGGGTAGTTAGACGTTCCACCATCTCCTAATGTTGGACTTCCCGTGATCATAATATCCTCCCACCTTATACCTGCCCCACACTAATGATATATTATAATATATTAAATTAGGGCCCATGTGTAATTTTAGAAATTTTAGGGTGCTGTTTGTAAATTTTAAAACTTTCAAGGCGTTGTTTATAATTTTTGAAACTGTTAGAGGGTTGTTGGTAGGTTGCCAAAGTTTTGAGGGTTGTTTGTGATTTTCAAAACTTTCCAGGGGGTGGCTATAAAGTTTTCATGGGGCTGTATTATAAAATATTCATGGGGTTATTTGTCATTTTCAGAACTTTCTAGGGGCTTTTTGCAAATTTTTTGGGTGTTTTTTTTGTAATTTCAAAACTTTTAAGGGGCTGTTTATAAAATCTTTAGGGAGTTATATGCAATATTTTAAAATTTTATCAAGGTGGTTGTTATTTTCACAATTTTCATGGGGCTAATAGTAAAATTTTCAGAGGGCTTTTGCAAAATTTTCAAAGGCCTATTTGTATAATTTTTGAGGGAATAGATGTAATTTCTAAAACTTTCAAGGTGCTAGTTGTAAATTTACAACTTTTTAGGGGGTTGTTTGTGAAATTTCAGGGGGCCATTTGTATGTTTTAAACTTTTTAGAGTACTTTTACTAATTTTCGGATTTTCTAGGAGTGTTTATAATTTTGGATCTAAAAGGGGCTGTTTATAATTTTCAGAATTATATGGTTCTCTTTATAATTTTGGAACTTTTACGGGTTTATTTACTAATTTTGAACCTTAAGGCATTGATTGCAATTTTTTGATTTTTCATGGCCTATTTAGAATCTAGACTTTTAAGGAGGATGTTGTAATTTTTAGATATCGGGGGTTGTTTGTAGTTTTAGATTTTAAGCGGTTATTTATAATTTTTAGATTTTAAAGAATGTCATTGATACTTTTCTAATTTTGAAAACCCTTTATATATAAAGTAGGGATTTGATATTAGAAGGTTTTAATTATAGATAGTTTTAATTTGATGAGGATTCTTTAGATGAGATATGATTAGAAATGAGGGCTTTGATTATTAGAATTTTCTAGTTTTAGATAGTTTTAATTTAATGAGGATTCTCGGTGAAGATAGGATTAGATATCAACATGTCAATCTCTTATAGGTAGATAGACACGTGGCAATTTTTAACACATAGCATGTTTTGATACTTTTAAGAGTAGTTCACCAATTTCTCGTTATATACTACTATAAAAATAGGATTGAGGTGTTAAAACTTTTAATTTCCTTAATTGCCATTTCAAATTTTGATAAATTCTAAATATACCATTATCTCTATAATTGGTAATGATTGAAAACTAACCTTTCTACAAAAAATTATTTAATATTAATAATAGTACTATTAATTGTTAATGATAGTATAATAAATATTTATAGTATAAATTATTTAAGAGCATAGTTAAAAAATTAAATTAGATAAATATTTTATAGTATATAGACAGTATAATTATTTTAATAGTATTACTTGAACTAAAATTATAATATTAAATAAGATAAATTACAAGTAAAACCCCATGAACTTTCAAGATTTTGCAAGAATAGACCCTATGAGCTTTCAAAATCACACTAAACCCGTAATAACTTTTGTAGAAAGCCCCAATGTCTTTTAGATAAATTATACCAAACCCCAATAACTTTCAAAATGCCTTTTATGCCATTTTTGGTTCTAATTTATAGGGGTTATCTACAAAATTGAGAAAGTTATTGGGGTCTTCTTTGAAAGAGAAAAGTCATTAGGGGTTTAGTGTAATTTTGAAAGTTCATATAGGCTGAAAGTTCATAAGGGTTTAGTGTAATTTATCCTATTAAATAATTATAATGAGAAGTAACTATTGCAATATGTTGCGATATCAAGTATAAATATCTAGGGAATATCGTGAAAAAGCTAGCAAGATTAATGCAACTTAGTTAATTTAGAGTTAAGTTAACAACTTTCAAGTTGAAGTTGCATATTTAAGAGAACTTATAGAATTAACAGTTTTATTTAAGAACAATTTTAGATTTGGGGACTTATTTAAAAAGGTTAACACTAGCGATTATTATAAGAAAAATATTCAATTACAATAACTACACAATAATAATTAATTCATATATTTCTTTTAAGAAATCAAATTATACAATTTTATTTATTAACACATATTTTTACTATTCAATAAAAATTCAAAACTTAAAACATGTACGTTCACGTGCATTATACTAGTAAAACCCAAAAATAGAATTGTTCTTGTAAAAATAAAAATAAAAATAAAAATGACGACAGAATGATAAATCCAAACAAAAGGAACAACAACAACAATAGCTGCTAAAGTGATGGAACCTATAGCTAGTAAACTACAAAGAAATAGTTCTATCCACGGCTTTGCATGTAGTGAGCCTTTTACCATCAAACACAAAGCGTAACAATTAAACAAGCACAAAAGAAAGAAGATTTCTATGAACACATGAAGCAGATTTTTCACTTCTCTTCGTTGAATAATATATCCCAGTAAATTAAAAAGGTGAAACTTTCCACAAAATAGTAGCTATTTCAAGACAAAATTTCCACAAAGCTGCAAGTTCTTCAAGTTTTTCCAAATTGTTAAAACATCTGATGCTATGTTGTTACAACTTAAGACATTTGCATAATAATGACTTTGTCCAGTTTGTGAGGATCATTGCCAATTTAGTCACATTAAAGATAATGCCTTGTACAAACTAAAAAATGGAAAACTTACAAGCATACGAAAGCACTACCACATTTACACAAGAAAACCAGTATTTCTCTCATCTAAATTAGTAAGCATATACTTGACAAAAGACTAATCTCCTAACAAAAAACTTGTGGTTAACAGAAAATATCTAGACACAATATATCAAGTAATATTATTGACCTCATTGTACTCCATATTTCAACCGAACTATTAGCCTACTTTTGAGCAAACCTTGAGCTTTAAGATAACTTTAAGACATAAACGTGAACTGAAGATATGATACTAAGTCATAACTAAATTTACGTATGTCCTCTGCAAAAGAAAAGGAATTTTTAAATTGATGTGTATATTCATAATATTAGCTTGTAATCATTCGCAAGGTTAAAGTGGGTTAACCATAATATATAGGAAGCTCACGAGAAAATATATATAATTTTTTTCAATATATTAAATTATGATAGGGTCTCTTATAACGTGAAAGAAACAATATTGACAATGCTAGACCTATCCATTATAATCATGTATACCAGAGGACATTGTATTAACTGAAAATTGAATTTGTCGAATGCTAAGGTTTTAAGCAAGATTACAATTAATTTTTTTTTTTTGAGGTTTTAAGCAAGATTACAAGTGTTATTGGGGTTCCTTTGTGCTCAGATGTGTGTACTGCCACTCAAGATAGATTAGCATATGCAAAGGTATGTGTAGTAATTAAAGCTAATTATGATCTTCCTAACTGTCACACGCCCATGGGAATGACACGGTGGGCGAATATTTATGGAACCAAAATATGAAATATTGCATAAATATCATGTAATAACCCGCTTTGTAATATACATGCACAACCACTCACAATACAAATATACATAAAAGGTACATGTCTCATCACTACAATATCGACGT